>JAJOOS010079857.1:0-17914 GCA_029582725.1 Solanum chiquidenum | reverse complement strand
GCTTAAATTATAGTTAACAGTTTTGAATTAATTAATTTGATTAAGTTAATTATTTTATTTTGTTAAATTTAAGAAGCTTGTTAATTAATCTTGTTTAATTTTATCTTATTTAGATTTTAGCCGATTTTACAAATTAAACTCAATTTGGCTATATTTTTATTTTTTTTTACGATTTTAGCCATTTTCTTTTACCTCCTTTTAAACCTTTAAGAAATCAAATTTGGGCCTTTTTTCCATTACCCTTCAGCTGACCCAATTCTCAGCAGGCCCATTCCCATCCTCATATATCCCAGCCCACAATTCCAATTTAAAACAGACCCATGCCATACCCAACCCAATTCCCATTATTTCCCCAAAAGAACCCAACATACATTACGTACAACATATTACCAGCAGACCCCTATAGCGTTTTACTCTTTGCAATGAAGAACGCGTACACTCCAAACTCCAGAAAAAATTGAAACTCGAGCAACGCGTGATTTCCAGTGAGCAACGGCGTCAACGATGGCGCCTCGCATCAATTGGCACGGCGAGTTCACGCTCACGTCTCCTTCTTCCCATTCTGCCTAGTACAACTTTAGTCGCGTCTCTCGGCACTTGTACGACCCTAGCAGAAAGCAGCTGCAATTTCATCCTCACTCGTGCGAGATGATGCCACGTCAGTGCCCAAGGACAATAGAATCGATCTGAGGCATCAATTCGCCCTTTCCTCTTTCGGAATTGGGTGAAATTTTTAGAAAAAGGCGTCGTCCCAATTCGGTGAAAGAGTTTTGGGAGTTTGAATTTTGAGTTGGGTCCATATCTTAGGGAATTTTCATCCGTTTCCCCCCATTTTTTTTGAGCCCTATTTTTTACCTTCTATATATGTTGTTTTTTATTCACTGTTGAGGGGGGTGGGGATATTGAAAAAAAAAGTTGGAGAAAGAAATTGAAGAAAAGAGGCATAAAGTTAGTCATAATTTACTGATAGAAGATATAGCTTAAAAAGGGTCATTGTTTCGGTTGCGTTCGATTTCTTCTGGGGTTTGTTGCTTGAATCTGAACTCGTGCAATAGAAGAATAGTGGAAGGTTGCTCCCTTGCTCGCTTCGTCTCAGTTCACTGCCTCCGAAAAGGTAACACCTTTTTTATTTGGTTTCTTTTGTCATGAAATAATAGTAGCTTAGTTTTTTTATGATTTGGTGGCGTGGTCTTGTTGCTCAACTAATGTTGAGGATTGTTCACTTCTTATTCGTTGTGAGTCATTCAGATATTAAAATTTTGAGAGTATTTTGACTCCTTATGGACTGCAAATCAGTGTTGTGGCTAGTTTGTTATTCAGATGTTGTTGCTCGTTCTTGTTAGTTTGAAGTATTAATGAATTCGTGTAGTCTTGAGTTCGTTTTCTTAGCTGCGGAGTTACGATTCAGCCATAGAGTTCGAAATCACCTCCAATAGGTGATTTCATTTTCTATTAACTGATATATATATATGGGGCCTGTTTTTGTTTTCTTGGTACTAATTTAAATTATGTGAGTTGTAGTTTACTGCCTTACTTGCTTCTTCATGATGCCTCATCTTTAGAAATCAATGCTAGTTGTCATATTGCGGAATGTAATAGTGTTTGTCGACTATTGCTGGTTACTTTATATTCTAGGCAAGCTTATTTTGAGTTTCTTCCTCAACTAAGCATAAGTTAAAATTATATCAATAAACTGTTTACTTCAAGCTACTGGAATATTATCTTGTTTGTGTTGTTTGTCCTCTGATTATAGGCCCTCATGTCCCATAAGGTGCCATGGTATTGTATGATTTAATTTCCCTTGTGATACCTAAATGATTTTCTTACAGCATACTCCTTGATGCCTCTGTAATTATTTGGTTTTTGATTTAATTAAACTAAAGGTTTGGGTCCTGTTTTAACATGAGTTTAACGTCCAAATTAGGTCGTTTATATCTTGGTGCTAAACTTTGAGGATTATTAATGTGTTGTCTTTAATTTTATTTGACTAGTGAGTTGTTTCTCTCTTATTTTCTTAATGTTTGTTCTTCTCCAATGATTTATGTGATCCTTAATGTGTGTATTCACCAATTGGTTGCTATTGTTTAGTCACTGATTGTCTTTCTTTATGATTTTGCCATACTTCTGTGTGTTTTCCTTTACAAGCTACTTCAAGGGTTTCATTTACTAATTCATTTCTTTCTTTTCTTTTGTGATGAATCGCATCCGAGTTCCTCGTGGACTCCCTCCCTCCTCACATATCGACTTGGGCCACGGAGGCCTAATTTTACTTCTTGTTGGGTCAACTTTAAATGAGTCAAAGTTCAAAAAAATGAATCTGAAGAAGCAGGAGTACAGGTTGAGAACGATAAATATGGACTGGAAATCAAACTTTCAGCTTCCGGAAAGTTGAAAGAGGGCTTAAATACAACCTTTATACACTCATATACGGGTCCAGCTCAACAAATACGGGTTAAAAAAAGAAATACAGGGTGCAGGGGTCAAAATAGATTGTATACATTTGGTATACGGTTCAAGATACAGGAAACGGTACTGATATACGAGTTGTATGGACTGATATACGATTAGCGTATACAAAAACGGGAATTGGCTTAAAGTCCAAAAAAATTCAGCAGCTTTGGCCCAATTCTTCTGGGCAGTAATAGGCCCAAATTTTATTATTTCCTTTCCTTCTCTTATTTATTTTATTGTATTTGACTAACACTTTAATTATCTTATGGTTTAATTTGATTAAATTCCCAAGGATGGTCTTTTTTTAAAAAAAATATTAAATTATGTATATTATTTTATTACTGAGTTCTTATTTTAATATTAGTCTTGTCAATGCTTAAATTATTTCCCTTTATAAAAATCCTTCTTAGTCCTATTTCCCTTAAGATAATTATTATATAATAATAATAATAAGAATAATAATTTTTATATTTATATTCCATACTAAGTTTTATTTTCATTATTAGTCCGGTCAACACTTAAGGGTTTTCCCTTTAAAAGATTTCATTTAGTTATTCCCCTTAATAATAATAATAATAACAACAAAAATGAACCTTTTACTTAGTTAAACTTTCAAAAATTAGTTAAAGTTATTTTTAGTCAAATTGTTGGTTAACCGCAAGTTAGCGGGCATTTTGAGGGCCTAACACCTTCTCGGAATACACATTGAACTCGAACCCTTGTTTTCAATTGATTTTAATCTGTTTGGATCTATTGAGAATTTTATAAGCTTTTTCTTAATTTTTACTAAAAATTAAGTGGCGATTCTGTTTCTTTTGGAAATTCGATTTCTCTTCAATCATAAGTTTAATCAATTTTTTGAAAACAAGTCATTTTTCCTTTTCGAGTAAAACAGAAATGGCGACTCTGCTGGGAATTTTTTTAAGTTCTAACCATAAGATTTGACTTATTTGACTAAATTGTTATTTATTGTTAAACTGTTTATCTGCGCTTAATGTGTTTAAATTGATAGAACTGTTATTGCATTCATGACATTTTCTGTTGTATGTATAGCATTTTGAATAAAGTTGACCTAACACCCAAGGCGTGTTGGGCCCATTAGAAGCCCACCTTGTGTCTATTTGGCCCATTTGCCAATAAAAGTCAATCATACTTATATGCTTAATTGAAGGATGTATATGTCGATTTAAACATATCAGTTATCTATGGGAATGAGGGTAACTTACCTTGTTTGTTTTTCTTGTAGGATGAATCCGACATGTGAGCCGTTGAGGACCCGAATTGTAACCATACCCCATCCTTACCTCCAAGTTTGGTGAAAGTTCATGAATGCGGAAGACAAGAAAAAAGTTCAATGACACATAGGCTATCTCCCGTCATTAATGGAAATGGTGGATTATCCCGACTTGATTGGAACGATGGTGAAGTTTTGGGACAGCGACAACATGGTATTTCGGTTCGGGGAAGTAGAGTTGACTCCGACTGTTGATGAAGTTCTTGCAAGTTACGAGAGTGTCGGCATGTGCTACAAGAGGAATCACCAACCCAACACTAATCTTCTCTTTCCAAAGATATGAGACTTTACCAAAATAAAAGAAAATATGTCACTTGTCAAAGCTGAGTGGATGGACAGGCTTCCCGGGTCAAATATTCCACTTCAAAAGTTGTATTACTGATTTGGACACGCAAGAGCTTACGAGAGTTCAAAGAAGAGTATGTATCAGAAGAAAAATGGAAAGAAACACGCCCCCTCACTTTTGCGATATGCCTACTTGGGACAATGGTGTTTCCCAAGGACCAAACTACACCATCCATCCAAGTATAATAATGGTCACTCATGCTATTTTTCACGGAGTAGGCTACGGGTCTGCAAGAAAGTACTATAATTTGGCTCCTATGATCCTCGCTGACATTTACAGGGCATTGGATATATGTAAAAGCGGCACACGTTTCTTTCAAGGGTGCAACCTAATACTTCAGTGGTGGACGATGAGACACTTGATCAAAGTTCACAATCCGACAGAACCAAATCCCTTGGAAAGACCGAACATACTGGAAAGTCACGATTGGTGGGTGCAACGTAATCATTTCAACAGGACTGGAGGCCAAGAATTTTGGTACCCGAGACTTCAGGGTTTGAGAGAGGAAAATGTGCAGTGGTCGATCCCATGCTTTGTAGTAACAAAACAAATGGTGATCTGAAGTGGAAAACACCTCTACTTGATATTTGCTGGGTTGATGGGAACTCTGCCATATACTTCTTCTCGAGTACTTACACAACTAGGAGGGAAACAAGAGCTTCCTCAAATTGAAGACATAACGAGATTTGTGATGGATCATGAAAATGGCGAAGTTGCTTTTACTAAAAATATGCTTCAATTATGGAAACTCGAAGGGTATTGGGTGAGCCAGTGCCAAATAGGTTCCGTCCTGAATGTTCTAAGGATTACAAGGAATGGTTGAAGAAAAGCCTCGCTGGAACTATCGAGCCTGGTCCAATTGTTCCCCACATTATTGCAGATGTTGGGGCCAAACATCAAATTCGACTTCATCAACTCCAAGAGAAGTTTGATAGGAATGAGTTGGAGCATCAGCGTCGGCATTCAGAACACGCCAAAGTCGTAGCTCAGTTGAAGCAAGAGTTACAAAGGGCAAGGCAATACATATCAGAATTAGATGATAGCATGGAACAACAGATTCAGTCGGTCGAGAGGTTCAGACATCAAGAAGGGGCTCGATTGGCTAGAGATCACCTGTGGGCGAACATATATGCTATGTGGGAAGAGGTCAGCATAGCCAAGGGGATCAGACTTGGTGAAAGTTCAGGAGGAGCTTGAAGTCTATCATCATCCCCTGCGTGGGATTGCTTTCATTTGTACTTTGTTGTGCTATTTTTTCCTTTCTGAACTCTTTTCCCCCTTTATATATTGTCAAACATTTTTGCATGCTATTAATGAAATATTTTGGGGGATAATGAATTGGCTTAAAAAGACATATGCATCCTTCAATTCGCTAGGCCTACCCTTGGCACAAAATGGTCACATGCATGTTTAGGACGTGATATTTGTCTATTTACTTGTGTGCTTTAACTGTTTATGTGGTACGTTGCTTTGAATGAGGACATTTTTAGCCCACTCCTTTTCAAAAATTTCTGAAAATCTTTACACTACTAAATACAAGTCACTACCAAAAGTCCGACCAAAATTCCCGAGTCTTGAGTTTTTCAGTTAAAATCAAAATCCTACTACCAAATCCTAAACCATTACTCTGTCCTCTCAGGATAGGTGAAATTGCCGCTAAGTTGGAGAAGGGAAATAACGTCGAGGTGAAGACTATTGAGGAGAGTCTAAGGATGAAACTGCATCGATTCAAACAAGAGATTCGAGAAATGGGAGAAAGAAGAATAAAAGTAGAACTAGCCACCGCAGTTGCGCAAGCCAAAAGTGCATCACTAAACGCGGAGTTAGCGGTGAAGATGGAAAGATATGCTATCATAAATGAGGAGACAGTTGCTATGCGGAAGGAATATGATGTCTTCAACAATGATATAACCATGAGGCTTCAGAAGATACCCGGAAAATGCTCTTTGTTCAATCAAGAAGCCAATAGTGGTCCCGAAGACACTCACCCTGGAGCTACTGAAGAAGACACTGATGAGGAAATCATCTATATACCCCCCTTCCTAGGGCGTCTGAAAGGAGGAGACAAGAATATCACTCTCCTAGCTTATGAGAGAACACATAGCGTTGGGGTAAGAGTCGTGCCATGCGCTCTCATTTACGAGCACCTTAAGGCTTCACGCATGTTGAAACCTCTCGAAGGAACCAATTTTGGGTTTGGGCCTGAAAGCTCTCAAAAGACGTGTGCATACCACCCGCACCAAAGAGGACACACTATAGAAGAATGTGTGGAGCTTAAGGCAGAAATCCGCAACCTGATCAATGTTGGGGAGATCCCGTATATGTGGGGTAACAACATTATCCTTACCTGTGACCAACCGGAGCCCAGTATGCCGGTCACTGAGCACACTTTGTTTTATTGTCACTACTTCACGCCTTTCAAGAAAACGTTGTTGGAGATCTACAGTCAGTTGGTTCGAAAAAGGGTCTTGGCCTCTATCAGAAAGGATGACGAGGCTATCGATCCCGTTGGAATTGAAATCTGGAAACCCTGCCCTTATCATGACGCTATAGATCACAACATTGGAAGATGCCTCGGGTTTCGCTATGATGTGGAATCCCTCATCAACATGGGGAAGATTCAAGTTGAGTTTCCCCGTGATTAATGCGACAATCGAAAGAAGAATAGTTTGGATGGAGGCACATTTTATCTTTAGGAGCTTTATTTTATGTTTTTCACTTTCCTTGTAATCGCTAGAAATGAATGAATGAAAACGAAAATTTCCTTTGTATTCGAACTACGTAGGGCCTGAATTCTCCTTTGGAGATACGTAGGCAGCCTTTCAAGGCCCAGCCCCTATTCTTTTTTAAATTTTCCTTTTCCCATTTCATTCTACAAGGAAACATTGAATTCACATCAACAGATGCCGAGAGATGCAACAAGAAGACCTTAGCTCAACGCAATTTAACCTTTCTTAGTCACCAGCCTCAAAATAAAATGAGAAAATTTCTGCTTGTTCAAAAAAAAAAAATCAATCCCTATTACTTGTGGGTTAACATGTTCCCAAATAAAGCAACTCTTATGTTTTTATATGCCCTCTATGTGATATTCTGAATTGTTTATCCTGAATCGAAACTAACAGATTTGGCTTTGAATTATTTTCCTCTACAGGTAATTAGAACTGATTTGTGTTGATAACCTGGCTGAACACCCCTATTTTACAAGATCAAAAGGCCCTACAGATTCTTTCCCCAGTCAAAGTTCTCGGAAGGGCAAGTCAACAATGGGTGATAACGTTGAGGATACCGGCTTAACAGATGTTGTTGTGGCTCAGCCCATCATCGCCAATCAGAATGAGTTAATTGTGCAGTTGATGCAATAGATCGCTGAGATGCAGGTCGAAATACAGAGAAGGCAAGATTTGCCTAATCCAGCTTTTGTTGTCAGCGCTCAACCAGACGGAAGACCTCCAGCTCAAATTTCCCCTCCTAACGTGGAACAAACTCAAAACTCGCCTTCAAGTCCTGCTCGTAATCCCTCCATCATTGACCTTACCACCCAAAACCCCCATTACGCCTCAGCCTCTTATCAAACACCACCTCCTCCTCAAAATACCAACCTCCAAGCACCACTCCTTCCCCTCAATGCAAACCACCAAACTGGCCTACCCCCTCATAGCCAAAACGCTAATAACCCACGCACTTCCCTTCTTCACCAAAACCAATATACCAGCCCCCAAACTTTCCCCCAAAACTATCACACCCCTTTGAATGGCCAGAGTCCCTCTGTTGCCCCACTACTACCGCAAAAAGCCACTTTCCAAATAACGGTCCCCAACGAGCATGACACCCATGTTTCGGAGCTCGACCACTATGAGGAGAGGGAGAGAGAGTGGAGGTCAAAGAAAGAGACCGCCAAGATAGATATGAATGAGGAAATTAGAAAAGCCATAAAGGAGTTGAACTGCATTCCCGAGGTCGCCGGGTTGAGTTACGAAAACCGGTGTATTCATCCAAATTTAGACCTCCCGGAAGGGTTCAAGGTGCCAAAATTCGACATCTTTGGAGGAACAGGGAACCCCTTAGCACTCTTGAGGGCCTAGTGTGACCAACTCGTGGGAGTTGGGAGAGACGAAGCTTTGATAATGCGGCTTTTTAGCTGAAGTCTGAGCGGAGAGGCTCTAGAATGGTTTACGTCTCATGAAACAAGACAGCGGTCTAGCTGGAACGCTTTGGCTAAGACTTCATTGAACGATTTGCCTACAATGTTGAGATCGTCCTAATCGTTACTCCTTGGAGAAGATGAAGCATAAGTCGACCAAAAATTACAGAGAATTTGCATATAGATGGCGAAAGGAGGCAGCTAGAGTTAGACCTCCTATTGTCAGAAAAAGAAATTGTCGAAGTGTTTGTGTGGGTGCAAGAGCCCGAATAATATGACAGAATCATGTTGCTCGTTGGAGCAAAATTTGCTGACATAGTCAATGAAGGTGAGACTATTGAATATGGATTGAGAACCGGGAAGATTGCCCGTGTTACTGCCTCGCCCGGATCTTTGGGCTTGTTGAAGAAGAAAAGAGAGGATGTGTCCTTTATCTCTTGCGAGGGGAAGAAAACCCCAAGGAAATCCTCATCGTACCAAGGTCGTTCTCGACCTTCACAAAGATCATACCCAGCTTGTTATGCGCAGGCTGATTATCAAGCTCCTCCCCCCAATTACCAAAATACTCCTCCCCCCAGTTATCAAAATACTCCCCCTCCTATCTACCAAACTCCCCCTTCGATTTACCAGACTCCGTCTCACCACTACCGAAACGTTGATCCCAATTGTGCCAATGTTCAAACAAATTACCAAATTCCTCCTCCATTGTACCAAACCCCAGCTCCACAATACCAAAATAATCCTTCCACTTACCAAGCTCCACAACCAAACCACCCAACAAATTCCTATCCCAGATACCAAGCTCCTCTCCCAAACACCACAAATTATCGTCAAATGCCTCCTCCCCAACAAGGTAACTACCACTCTCGTCTGAGATTTGAGAAAAAACCAGCTTGTAACTTTACTCCCATCATTGAGAGTTGAACTCAGCTTTTTGAACGGTTGACCGCTGCAGGATTTATTCATCCAGTGGGGCCCAAGCCTTTTGATACCAGTTCAAAGTTTTACAGGCCTGATCAGAGGTGCGCGTATCACTCCAATAGACCAAGGACTGTATCAACTTGAAGCATAAGATTCAGGACTTGATCGATCAGAAAGTGGTCTCGCTCCAGACAGTTGCGCCCAACGTCAACAATAATCCTTTGCCAAATTATGGAGGTGTCTTTATTAATATGATAAAGACATATGACGATTCGTGCGTAACAAAGGTGATAGTTTCAGTCGTTCCTGATGAATTGGAAAGGGTTGTGGCCTCCTTAAGCATTAAAGAGAAGAAAGAGTTTGCAATTCTGACATCCAAGAAGAGTTGGCCCAGGGAATGCAGAAAAAAGGATCAGTCTAAAAGGCCGATTAGTGAAGCTGAAGCAGAGGAGTTCTGGAGAAAGATGCAGTCGAAGGACTATTCGATTGTGAAGCATTTAGAGAAGACACCGGCTCAGATCTCGGTATGGGCCTTGTTGATGAGTTCGCAAATGCATAGACAAGCTCTGATGAGAGCTTTGGATGACAAGTATGTGCTTGTGGGTACTAACACCGACAATCTAGCGGCCATGATGAACCAGGTCATTCGAGGACATCATGACGAAGAGCTATCCTTTGAAGGCAAAATGCACAAAACGGCTCTGCATATCACCATCAAATACCGAGATAAAATGATAAATCGTGTGTTGGTCGACGATGGGTCCGGTCTCAACATCTGCCCACTTTCGACTCTGAGACAGCTGAAATCTGACTTGGGAAAACTTCACCAAAACCAAGTTATAATTTGCTTCTAGGAAGATCGTTTATCCATATGGTCGGGGTTGTGCCGTCTACCCTTCACCAACTAATAAAATTTGTTTGGAAGAACCATGAATTGGTCATATATGGTGAAGGGAGCCATTTCAATGGGTATGCACCGATCGTTGATGATGTCTCTCGAGATTGTGATTTCTATACGGTGGAGCTGGTAAATGCCATCGGTGATGATTTGGCTCCACAGTCCTCTATGCCTTCTGTGTATAAGATGATTGCTATTGTCATGCTCTAGAGCGGTTTCGAACCAGGTTTCGGATTGGGAAAGCATTTTCAAGGAATTGTCGAGCCTATCCAAATTCCCACCAAATGAGCAAAGTTTGGTTTGGGATATGTCCCAACAGATGACGAAGCAAAGATGAAGAACAAAGGTGTTGATCAAGCATTGGCCAGGCCAATTCCTCATCTGCACCAGTCATTCCCGGTGCGATGATATGTCAATGATGATGGTCTCGGGGAAGTAATCTGGGGTCTTTTTAAGGAGATTGATGCGGTCATCGAGGAAGAGCTGGGACATCGGGCATCCGTGATGCAGAACCTGAGGAGAAGTTGCAAAATTGGACCTCCACACCGCTCCTAATTTCCCGTGCAACTTGGTAGAAAAGACATATGTTATGTTTGTTTTTAAAATCGGTGGTAGTCCGGAAGAGGCCAGAGACCCGCCCTTTATGCAGTTTTACTTGTTTGAAGTTTTTTGAATCCCTTTGTGATTTTTAAAAAGGCGAATCGGCCCTTAGCCATGTCCAAAGTTTGTGCTTGTTTTTCAATTTAAATGAAAGCCTCTTTTATCAAAATTTGTTTACTTATTTCTTTACAATTTACTTTTCTAATTTTGTTTGTTTATGATTTCAATAATATTATTTTAAAACCTGCCAATATCATGTCATGTCATGAGCCGAATGAACAAAATGAGGTGGGTGATAATGAATGCGAAGAATGTGAAGAAGAAAATGAGGCACCCGAATATGTGGCTGAAGAGTTTCGACAATTCAAGAATCAACACAAGCCAAATCTTGAAGAAACTGAAACTGTAAATCTCAGAGATGACGAATGTGTCAAAGAAGTAAGAATCAGCGTCCATCTGACTGAAGCTCAGAGAAAGGACTTGATCTGTTTGCTAACAGAATACATTGATGTATTGCCTGGTCTTACCAGGATATGCCGGGGTTGAGTACAAATATGGTGTCCCATAAGTTATCGATTAATCCAGATTTCAGTCCAGTAAAACAAAAGACTCAGAAATTCAAGCCTGAGTTGAGTTTAAAGATCAAAGAAGAGATTACCAAATAGATCGAGTCTCAAGTAGTTGGAAGTAACGCAATATCCGACGTGGTTAGCCAACGTTGTTCTGGTTGCTAAGAAAGACGAAAAGATCAGAATTTGTGTTGACTATAGAGATCTCAACAAAGCTAGCCCAAAAGATAATTTTCTATTGCCAAACATTCACATTCTCATTGATAACTGCGCCAAGCATGAGATGCAGTCATTTGTGGATTGTTATGCGGGTTATCATCAGATCCTGATGGATGAAGAAGATGCAGAAAAGACAACTTTCATTACGCCGTGGGTGTATATCATTATCGGGTGATGCCGTTTGGTTTCAAAAATGCTGGTGCTACTTATATGAGGGCTATGACAACCATCTTTCATGATATGATTCATAAAGAGATCGAGGTGTATGTAGATGATGTCATAATCAAATTCCGCGAGAGTTCGGATCACTTGACTCATTTGAAAAAGTTTTTTGATCGCCTGCGCCGATACAATTTAAAGTTAAATCCCGCCAAGTGTGCTTTTGGAGTGCCAGCCGGCAAGCTGTTGGGATTTATAGTCAGTAGGAGGGGCATTGAGCTTGACCCTTCCAAGATCAAGGCGATCCAAGAGCTACCTCCTCCGAAGACCAAGAAAGAGGTAATGAGTTTTCTAGGAAGGTTAAACTACATCAGTCGATTTATAGCTCAATCCACCGTGGTGTGTGAGACAATCTTCAAGTTGTTGAAAAACAAATACCCTGGCCAAGTGGACCGGTGAATGTCAAACTGTTTTTGATGCCATCAAAAATTATTTGTCCAATCCACCGGTGTTGGTCCTTTCACGAGAAGGAAGTCCACTATTGTTGTATCTGTCTATCTCGGATAACGCATTTGGATGTGTACTTGGTCAACATGATGAAACGGGGAAGAATGAGCGAACAATTTATTACTTGAGCAAGAAATTCACTCCATATGAGGCCCATTACACTCTTTTGGAGAGAACATGTTGTTCTTTGACTTCGATTGCTTAGAAGTTGAGACATTATTTGTCTTCTTATACCACATATCTTATCTCCCGAATGGATCCGTTGAAGTATATTTTCCAGAAAGCAATGCCAACCGGGAAGTTGGCTAAATGACAAATGCTTTTGAGTGAGTTTGACATTGTCTATGTGACCCAGAAGGCGATAAAAGCGCAAGCCTTGGCTGATCATCTTGCGGAGAATCCAGTTGATGAAGAGTATGAACCGCTCAAGACTTATTTTCCTGATGAAGAAGTTGCATTTGTGGGTGAAGATATTTCTGAAGCATACCCCAGTTGAAGAGTGTTCTTTGATGGAGCGGCGAATCACCAAGGGAAAGGTATCGGAGCGGTCTTAGTATCAGAATCTGGTCAACACTATCCTATGGCAGCTAAACTCCAATTTAATTGCACGAACAACATCGCTGAGTATGAAGCTTGCATCCTCGGTCTGAAGATGACAATTGATATGAATGTGCATGAGTTGTTGGTTATTGGGGATTCAGATTTGTTGATTCACCAGGTTCAAGGAGAATGGGCCGTGAAGAACCCAAAGATCACACCATACGTACAGTATATACAAAAATTATGCAAAATGTTCTGCAAGATTGAGTTCAGACACACTCCCAGGACACATAATGAGTTGGCTGATGTTCTTGCCACCATTGCCTCAATGATTAAACATCCAGATACAAGTTATATTGATCCCTTGGATATAGAGGTAAAAGAGCAGCCTATCCATTATTCACATGTTGAAGCGGAACCAGATGGTTTGCCTTGGTATTTTGACATCAAGAAGTATTTAGAGACCAGGACTTATGCTGAGAATGTAGCGTTCAACCAGAAGAAGTCGATACGTCGTATGGCCCTCAATTTCCTTGCAAGTGGGGAAATCCTTTATAGGAGGACTCCAGATTTAGGTCTTCTCAGATGTGTTGATGCTAGTGAAGCTACAAAGTTTTTGGAACAAATACATGCCGGAGTTTGTGGTACTCACATGAATGGGCTCACTTTGGCAAGAAAGATCCTTCGAGCCGGTTATTTTTGGATGACTATGGAGCATGATTATTGCAAGTTTGTGCAGAAATGTCATAAATGTCAGGTGCATGGTGATTTGATTCGTGTGCCGCCTCACGAACTTAATGCTATGAGTTCACCTTGGCCATTTGTAGCTTGGGGTATGGATGCCATTGGTCCAATAGAACTAGCCGCCTCTAACAGACACAGATTCATTTTAGTTGCCATTGTCTACTTCACCAAGTGGGTGGAAGCAACTTCGTATAAGTCGGTGACCAAGAAGGTTGTAACTGATTTTGTTCGCAACAATTTGATATGTAGGTTTGGAGTGCCAGAATCCATCATTACCGATAATGGAGCGAATCTCAACAGTCACTTGATGAGAGAGATATGTGAACAATTCAAGATTACTCACCGAAACTCAACCGCCTATCGTCCCCAGATGAATGGAGTTGTAGAAGACGCCAACAAGAACATAAAAAAGATTTTGAGGAAAATGATTGATAATCGCAGAGGTTGGCATGAGATGTTTCCGTATGCTTTACTGGGTTACCGAACAACTGTCAGGACATCAGTTGGAGCTACTCCATATTTGCTAGTATATGGAACAGAAGCAGTTATACCGGCAGAAGTTGAAATACCTTCATTGAGAATATCCAAGAAGCTGAATTGAGTGATGCTGAATGGGTTCGCAAACGGATTGATCAGTTAACATTGATTGATGAGAAGAGAATGGTTGCTGTTTTTCATGGTTAACTATATCAACAGAGAATGATTCGTGCTTTTCACAAGAAAGTAAGAGCCAGGATATTCGAAATTGGTCAGTTAGTTCTCAAACGCATTTTCCCTCATCAAGATGAGTACAAAGGAAAATTTGCACCAAATTGGCAAGGACCCTACATGGTTCACAAAGTGTTGTCTAGAGGTGCCTTGGTCCGGTCGGAGATGGATGGCACCTAATGGCCAAAGCCGATCAACTCAGATGTTGTCAAGAGATATTATGTGTGAAGATTTCAGTTTGTATTTTCTGTCATTTCCTTGTAATCGTTTTATTTTCTTGTAATTGCTCTATTTAGAATCTATCCCCTTGTAATGAACTACGTCTGACCTGAATTCTAAAAAATGAGATACGTAGGCGGCCTATGTCGGCCTCGGTCACCCCTTTATCCCCTTTTAATATTTTCTTGTATTTGAACTACGTTCGACCTGAATTCTCAATAATGAGATACGTAGGCGGCCTATGTTGGCCTCGACACTACAAAAAAAATGGCTTTTACCCACAGTTATTTGGCCACGGTTTGACAAACCGTGGTAAAATCGTTAAAATAAATGAAAATTCTCTACGGGTAAAAAGTTGAAGCTAAAATATCGTGGCAAAATAAGGCGGGACTTAAAATTTCACTCCCTCCCTTTTGTTTTTTCATTTCCCCAATATTTGTCTTTTTACATCATCTTTCTTAACCATTCGCACCAAAAAAAATTACCGAAATGGAGAAGAAAGAAACCAGCACTCAAATCTCTCAACAAAGCTAGAGTACTTCTTCACCGTTCTAAAATTCGACTGCGTCAAATATTAGCAGGAAGTAGTAAAATCATTTTCAGGTAACAAATCTCTGCTACCCAAGATTTTCAAGTTAATATTTTGTTCAATTTTCAATGGGTTTCTTTGAGGTTTCTCTTTGTGCAAAATTTCTTCTACCTTTGATGGGGTTGTGGGATTTTAGGCAAATATACTTGTAGTTATTGTTTTCAATTTTTTCAATCAGTTCTTTAGTGAAAAAGCTCGAGAAAACTTATTGTGGGTTTGTACAGAACTTTTTGTTGGTTTTTCTTGGAGAAAACAGATGCTGGCAATTTCTCTTTGTTGTGGTGATAAATTGCCTAGTATTTTCTTTGTGTTTATGATATACCATGTTTTTTATATTGTTGCTCTGGCTTGAACCATTGTCTAATGTTTTGATGAAATGGGTCTAAATTAAGCAAAGTGGGTAATCTTGAGGAACTAGCTTGGAATTTAGGCTTAGTGGATAAGTTACATTATTCTAACTATGTGATTTTCAGGGGAATTTAAGTGAGCTTGTGAGTAGGTTTGCAATCACTAGGTCTTGTGTATTTGAATTTTTTTGGTTTTCTTAGTAGCTTTGAATTAACTGACCATAGACTACAATACTGTTATTTACCTTCTTTTTTACATTTCCGTGTTGGAGTTAATTAGTCACTGGCTAAACAGAATGTTATGTTAATATATTTTTCACCTGTTTTTGCTAATACGTTTTGCTAAACTATTGTAACGTGAGAGTATTATGCTTGGTGTAATGGAGTTGATTGGGAGCTCTATGAGATAAATCTTATCTTCACTATCGATGAAAGTCCCATTTGGTGATTGTTCTATCCTTGATATCCGTCTCCCTGTCGATGAATACTTGTCTGGTAACTTCAATTATATGTTTGTGCCTGAGTTTGAATTCTGTACTTTCAAAATGAACATCTGAAACAAGTACATCAGTCTTAGGACAGGTCACTAGTGCTTTGATGTTTGTCTTAAGCAAATGTCTTGTTTAGCATCAATAATTCAATGTCGTTATGATTAAGCAAACTTGTTTAGCATCAAATTTTTGTATCAGTAATTTCTATTTTTTAGTAGTGACTTAAAAGAACACTACTTTGTAGAAATACAAAAATCATTTAACTATTGTGAATAAGCAAATTTTGAAAGTTTGACAAAAGAGTGTATAAGATAAACATAGCTCTTACTGTTTATATTAGAGAGAGAATCAATATCTTTTTGTTTTAATTGTTTGATTGACTTGATCAAGATGATTTGAGATGATTTATATGTGCATCCATTGACTCTTCTATGTGAATCTGTAAATTTGTCATTAGCTTCGTCCTCTTCAGTTGGTTCAAACATGTCTATTTCTCTTGTACTCATAAACACTTAGGTAAATGAATGGAAAATGGTATTTAAAAACGGGCTTCTTTTTACCAATATGTGAAAGATATGAACCTGTGACTGCACCAGGGGTGAGGAACAAAACATAGTGTATATTCAGTGAAGCAGCCATAGTTGGAAACCATAGCTGAAGAAAGTCATACATAACCAAATCTAGTTTCAAAGTATTATGAATATGGAGAAAACTAGGTTGGTCCATGTCCATAACATTCTTTTAGAGTGGACATGAGGTGGGGTGGGAGACCATTTGTGGTGTGGTAGTGAGGAGGATGTTTTGGAAGATTTGGAAGGTGAATTTCGACTGTCTCTGCTTAGAACATTATCGGAGTATCAAAGATGTCACTGTCTCTTAATATTGGTCGCTTGAGCCTCCTGGTATTTGAAACACCCTTCGGTATTTGAAACACCTTTCATAATAGTTAATTCAAACACTAGCAATTTTGAAACAAACCAAATTAACCCAAGAAACTTCCTAATACTACCATTTTAGGCTAGTGAGCTGAGTCCATTATTCCAAATTACCCACTCCCTTTGTTTCAATTTATGTGGGGCTTACTTTCCTTTTTAGTTTGCCTATAAAAAAATGTTAATTCTTTGTGTTTAGCAAGTATTTAATTCTTAGACTTCTATTCTATCCCTAATGACACTCCATTATAAAAATGTCATAGTATTTTTAAGACCAAAAGATTCATCGTGTACTTTTGATATGTTTTTGATTTTTTGATTGTTACTGTGATTTTATTGATTGCTTCAGATTGGAGACTGCCAGTGCTTTCATGTCTGGTTTTAGCATCGCACTAAGATGTCTCTTGGTGGGTTCGATTTTGCTTGATTCAGGTCACAACTTCAAATGTCTCCTTTTGGGATCAAGGTATTATAGAGTTCTATTTTTTTCATATTGATCTGCTTTATTTTCTTTTAGTTCTGGTATTATTTTATTATTTGCACTTTGAAATTTGTTTCTGATTGTATCTCCACTTATATGAACCAGAAAATGACACAACTAAGACCCTCATTCTAAGGATTACTTCTATATTTTGCATGTTATGTGTGAATTGATTGAAATGGGGAAAAAAGATTGTCAATGTTGCTGAAATGTTGCTTATATCAGCAACCTTAAATTGGTGTATGCCTACTCATCTCCTTGTTTGATTGTTTATCATTTATTCTATATGTATATCTGATATTGTCTTCTGGATATGTGTCAAATGGTTGATCTTGGATTTCTCTACTGATTTGCTGAGTTCTTGTTGAAATTTCTATGTTAGTTCGACATATGTTTTGGTCGTATATGGTAGCATTACGAATTTTATGCCTTGAGCTATTTAACTGTGTAAATGTATACATCCTCTTGCTGTTGATTTTTCAATTAGGTAGGTGCCTCAAAATGCGTCAACTTATATAATCCCATGTTACCTTGTGGATATGACAGTGAAGCATCTTATTCAGCCAATGAGAAGTTCACCTTGAGAAAAACTATTTGTTTAAATTGGTTTATCTAGCTGTGTCCATAAATTAGGAATCTAACTTGTGTTCTTGATTGGGGTATCATTTCTGTAAGGTCTAACCTGTTGCATGGTTGCTTTTGAAACTATCAGGAAAACTTGCTGCTCATGAAGGGAAATGAAAGAAAAGACCTTGGAG
>JAJOOS010079856.1:0-24546 GCA_029582725.1 Solanum chiquidenum | reverse complement strand
TTGTGGATATGACAGTGAAGCATCTTATTCAGCCAATGAGAAGTTCACCTTGAGAAAAACTATTTGTTTAAATTGGTTTATCTAGCTGTGTCCATAAATTAGGAATCTAACTTGTGTTCTTGATTGGGGTATCATTTCTGTAAGGTCTAACCTGTTGCATGGTTGCTTTTGAAACTATCAGGAAAACTTGCTGCTCATGAAGGGAAATGAAAGAAAAGACCTTGGAGAATGGAGATATATTATATGCCTTGGTGCAAAAAAAATATGGATGCCAATATATCTTTAGTTCTTGCAATAAGTCCATTTGTGTATGATGGTTATTAGTGAATACTTATTTATTAATGTATTGGTACCAGCATAATGCTGGGAAACAATTGTAATTTTTTTTAAAAAAAACAGGTTATGTTTGCCACGGTTCAACCGTGGGTAATGTATAATTCTTCATATTGACTATGCCTTATTTACCCATGCAACAATCGTGGCTATAATTAAAACAACCGTGGTTAAATAAATGTTACCACGGATGCCAAAACCGTGGCTAACTTGCTCGCGACGCCCGTTATGGGCACGCTTGCGACCGTGGCTAAAGGACCGTGGCAAAGTGCAGTTAGCCATGGTTTGAGTCCCGTTTAGTCACGGTTTCCTGTGTGGCTAATACACACATTTTTTGTAGTGTATAAAGGAGCTCATGTTGTTTCCCCTATGGTTCATCAAGTATTAAATGCAATTATGCAAAAGGTTTAAGAGTCATGAAATTGATTCTTGGAAGTAGAGAAGATTTGGAGTATATATAATATGATCAACACACTTTTCAATTCCATGAACTTTTTTTAGAATTTTAATTTGTACAAATTTGAAGTCCATAAATTATTTATGGAGCTTGATGCTTCAACATATTCTACTCAAACCTTCAAACTCTAGTATCAATTCTTGGAGTTGTTAATTCTGTGTTATCATTGAGATTTTCTTTATCCAAAAACAAAGGAAAAAATTATGCA
Source organism: Solanum chiquidenum (assembly GCA_029582725.1). NCBI lineage: Eukaryota > Viridiplantae > Streptophyta > Magnoliopsida > Solanales > Solanaceae > Solanum > Solanum chiquidenum. Next base: position 23,548 of record JAJOOS010079856.1, on the reverse strand, counting down.
GAATAGCAAATATTTGGCTTATATTAGGTACTATAGTTACATTTTAAGAAAATTATAAATCGCGGCTGTAACATCTCGCAACTAGAAAGAACTAGAAAGAAGTGTAAAAATCTGGAAATAGTCATTTTTGAAAAGTAGAAGGAAATCTGGAAAATTTTAAGTAAGTTAGAGTGAGTTTTTGGTCAACTTCAATCGACCATAACTCCTAGCTCAGGATGAGTTAGGTGAAGTTCCAGATATGGTTGGAATGATCTTTCCAACGCCGTCAAGTTTGCGCGATTTCAAGTTTGTATGAGTAAGTTATGCCTTTCGGAAGTTGGACTAAGGAAAGTCCAAATCCGGATTTGTGAAGGGTAAACTAGTTTTTTCCTTGCCTGATTTGCCTATTTCGTTTGTAGGAATTAATTGGGGTAAAACAAGACTTTATTCAGTTTAGAAGAAATTAGAATTTACGCTAGGGCTTGGAGAGGAGAAGAAAGAAGAAAAAAGAGGAGAGAAATCAAGAAATCGCTAAGAACGTTCAAGCCTTGCGAGTGAAATTCGTCGGGGGTGATCCCTACAAGGTATGTGAGATCACATAGTGTTGGGTTAGTTCACCCACACGCCAAACTTGTTTCAATTCAGAAAAATTGGAGTTGTTTGAATGTTAAGAAAGTGAAGTTCTTGAAGAACATTGTTGAATTCTTGTTGGTTGATTGTTAAATGCCTAGTGTTGATTTGATTCGTGTTTTCGGGTTGTTTTTCGAGTTAAATCTATGGGGTATTGAGGGTACAAATGATCCTAAGTGTTTGGGAAAGGAACCATTGAAGTTAGGAGGGTTTAGAGATGAAAAACGGAGAAGAAAAGTCGTCAAATTCCCAGGGATATGGGTGGGGCATCGCGCCAGCCAGCGCACCCCAAAAGGGTCTATGAATGTTCACCCTTGGGGAGCCACACCAACCAGCGCGCCCCAGACTGGTCTCTGAATATTGAGGGCTGGCGCCCCGCGCCTCTCAGAGCGCCAGGGACGCCAGTTCTCCCCCATTTGTTCCCCACCTTTTCGTACTTGTTCCTTAGCAAAGTACCTATGTTTCTAAGTTGATTCCAACACTCTAAGGTACATCTAAACATCATGGAATCATCCATAAACATGAGATCATGAACTTTGAATCCATAATCTAATTCAAGGAAAGTTAGGATCAAAGTCAAGAAAAGTTAAGAGTCAAGTCTAGAAGTTAAGAAGCAAGTCAAAGCAAAGTTTCTAAAGTTTTCAAAAGTCTTTAACAAACGCTTTAACCTTGTTTTAAGACTTAAGTTTCAAGTTAAACAAAGAGTAAAGAGTTGAGTTCATTTCTCAAAAATCTATAAGGGAACTAAGTATTCCCAAGAGTTTTAAATGTTTTCACATTTGAATAAGAAAGGGAAACATCGATTCCAAGGAAGCTTTTAAGCTAAGTTTTGAGTAATTATCTCAAACCAAAGAAAAAGTTTTGATTTTTAAATCATATGAGCTAAGTATATTTTGGGAGTAGTTTTGAGCACCGATATGGGGATGCGAGTTCATATTAACTCAAGTCGCCATAAACCATGTAGCCATCATGGGTAGTAAAGGATCATACTTTTTAGATGACTCCTTAAGATGCTTTTAGCATAGACTAGTGGATCAACTAAGTTAAGCGTTCTATATGACGACAAAGTATATGACAGTTCTGGCAGCGTGGGCAAGACGTTGTATCACCACTTAGGTTCATAGTGGTGGTTGTCGATTAGAGAATCTCCCACATAAACTACATTATTTTATTATATGAGTAAAGTTGAGTTTGTTACTGCATTTCCTTTAGCGAACTAAGTTGCTTTTACTATTTTATAAAGCTTTTCATATATTGCATGTGTTCATTGCTTTATTCTGAGTTAAGTTATTCATGAGTTGAGAAGATCCAAGGCAAGTGTTTCTTTCATAATCTCTTTCGAACCTATGTTTTTTAGCATTTCAACTCGCATACTCGTACATTCAATGTACTGATGCCAGTTGGCCTGCATCTTATTATGATGCAGACTCAGGTAACCAGGATCATCATCCTGCGTCTCGTTGATCCAGTTGAGCACTCAGAGTCAGTGGTGAGCCTCCTTGCTTTTCGGAGGACTCTTTTATTTGATTTTCAATCCTTCTTTATTAGGATGTTGAGGGGTTTGTCCCAACATCCATTTCAGTATTATAGAGACTTTATAGACAGTCAGACAGTTAGTCATGAGTGTCTTATCTTTGTATTGCAGATGTTTTGCTATGAGACTTAAGTTGCCAATTTGGCTAAGATGTTATTTCTTTAAGTTATTGTTTAAACTTATTTTTGTTGAGTAAGTCTTCCGTTGAGTTCAGAAAGGCAGTCCAAGGGTTCGATTGGGACCAGCGATGGTCTTCGAGTGCTAGCCACGTCTGGGGTGTAGACTCGGGGCGTGATAAACTTGGTATCAGAACCCAAAGTTCAAGAGTCCTCGGGCGTCTACGAAGCCGTGTCTATAGATTCCTGGTTATCGATGTGAAGCGCGTCACATCTATAATTATGAGGCTGCAACATTTAGGAACTATCTCACTTCTTTCACATTCATTTCGTGCGATAGAGTTAATCTCTCTAAAAGTTTCCTTCTAATTTGTGCTTGCGCGTGTTTCACATAATCATGCCTTCACGAAGAGCTGTCAGAGGTCGTCCTGCGAGACGCAATGTTGAGGAACAAGAGTTACCCAATGCACCTGAGGTGAAACCGCAATGTCTCGTATGTCGAGTAAAGAAGGTAGGGCAGCAATGCTTATTGGGGACATGGACATTTTGAGGTTGATGGTTTATGTGCAGCAGGTTGATGAAGAGAAGCTGAGAGACAGGGAAGAATTCAGAAATAAGAAAGCGAAGACAGGGAATGAGTCTGGCAGCAGAAGGGTAGTGTAAATCATCCGTCCTTTCAGCAAAAGCAAAAGGGACCTGCTCCATCATCTGCTAGTGCACCTGCACCCAGAAACAGAGGTGAGCATAATGGTCAGAATTCACAGAATTTCAGAGCTAGACCTGCACAATCTCAGGGTAGTGTTGAACAAGGAGGTAACTGGGCTCCTGCATATGCTAAGTGTGGTAGAACCCACCCAGGTAAGTGTCGTGAGGGCCAGACAGGTTGCTTTAAGTGTGGACAAGAGGGTCACTTCTTGAAGGAGTGCCCAAAGAACAGGCAAGGTAGTGGAAATCAGGGTTGTATCTATCACTTAGTCTGAGTTAATGACTCTAGTGTTAAGATACTTCTCATTCAGTCCGTTCCTATAGTAAAAGAGTTTCCAGAAGTCTTCCCTGATGATCTACCCGAAGTCCCTCCTGAGAGAGAAATAGACTTGGCATAGACATCATTCCAGATACTCGTCCTATCTCTATTCTGCCATATAGAATGACACCAGCAGAGTTGAAAGAGTTGAAAGAGCAGTTGAAAGATCTCATGGATAAGGGTTTCATTCGACCAAGTGTCTCACCTTGGGGTGCTCCGGTCTTATTTGTGAGAAAGAAAGATGGTTCCCTTATGATGTGTATAGACTACCGCCAGTTGAACAAGGTTACCATCAAGAAATAAGTATCTTCTTCCAAGGATTGATGATCTTTTCTATCAGCTTCAGGGCGCTTTATGTTTCTCGAAAATTGACCTCATATCATGTTACCATCAATTGAAAGTAAGGGACATTCCAAAGACAACATTCAGGACCCGTTATAGTCATTATGAGTTTTTGGTCATGTCGTTCGGTTTAACTAATGCACTAGCAACGTTCATGGACCTTATGAATAAAGTCTTCAAACCTTATTTAGATATGTTTGTTATCATCTTCATTGATGACATACTAATCTATTCAAGGAATGAAAATGATCATGCTAACCATCTCAGGGTAGTTCTTCAGGCTTTGAAAGATAAGGAGTTGTATGCCAAGTTCTCTAAGTGTGAGTTTTGGCTTGAGTCTGTGGCATTCTTGGGCCACATAGTTTCTGGTGATGGAATTAAAGTTGATACTCAGAAAATTGAGGCAGTGCAAAATTGGCCTAAACCCACATCTCCAACTGATATTAGGAGTTTCTTGGGTTTAGCTGGCTATTATAGAAGGTTTGTAGAGGGGTTCTCGTCTATTTTGTCTCCTTTGACCAAGTTAACTCAGAAAATAATGAAGTTTCAATGGTCTGAAACTTGTGAGAAAAGCTTCCAGGAATTGAAAAAGAGGTTGACTACTGCCCCAGTTCTGACCTTACCAGAAGGTACTCAAGGTTTTGTGGTGTATTGTGATGCATCTAGAGTTGGCTTGGGTTGTGTTTTAATGTAGAATGGCAAGGTTATAGCTTATGCCTCCAGACAGTTGAAAGTTCATGAGAAGAACTATCCAACCCATGATCTAGAGTTGGTTGTTGTAGTTTTCGTTTTGAAGATATGGCGTCATTATTTGTATGGTGTTCATGTGGATGTGTTCACTGATCACAAGAGCCTTCAATATGTGTTCACTCAGAAAGAGCTCAATCTGAGATAGAGAAAGTGGTTAGAGTTACTCAAGAACTACGACATGAGTATTCTTTACCACCCAGGTAAGGCTAATGTTGTTGCTGATTCATTAAGCAGGTTGTCTATATGTAGCATCGCCCATGTGGAAGAAGGAAAGAGAGAGTTAGCAAAAGATGTGCAAAGACTTGCACTTGAGAGTCAGACTTATGGATTCCACAGAAGGAGGAATAGTGGTGACAAATGGGGCTGAATCATCACTAGTGTCAGAAGTCAAAGAGAAGCAAGACCAAGACCCCATTTTGCTTGAATTGAAGGCAAATGTTCAAAAGCAAAAAGTATTAGCTTTTGAACAACGGGGAGATGGTGTATTGTGTGTACCTATGGTGGATGGACTCCAAGAGAGGATCATGGAGGAAGCTCATAGCTCCAGATATTCCATTCACCCGGGTTCCACAAAGATGTATCGTGACTTAAGAGAGGTCTATTGGTGGAATGTCATGAAGAAGGGCATTGTTGAATTTGTCGCTAAGTGTCCAAATTGCCAACAAGTGAAAGTTGAGCACCAAAGGCCAGGTGGTTTGGGGCAGAATATAGAACTTCCAGAATGGAAGTGGGAGATGATTAATATGGACTTTATCACAGGTTTTCCAAGGTATTGCAGACAACATGATTCTATTTGGGTGATTGTCGATAGAATGACAAAATCAGCCCACTTTTTGCCGGTAAAGACTACCCATTCAGCAGAAGATTATGCCAGGTTATATATTCAGGAAGTGGTAAGACTTCATGGAGTCCCAGTATCCATTATTTCAGATAGAGGTACACAATTTACTGCACAATTCTGGAAATCTTTTCAGAAAGGCTTGGGTTCAAAGGTGAACTTAAGTACTGCCTTTCATCCTCAGAATGATGGGCAAGCAGAGCGCACTATTCAGACATTAGAAGATATGTTGAGGGCTTGTGTGATTGACTTCAAAGGAAATTTGGATGATCACCTACCTCTCATTGAGTTTGCTTACAACAACAGTTACCACGCTAGCATCCAAATGGCTCCATATGAAGCTCTTTATGTAAGAAGATGCAGATCTCCTATTGGGTGGTTTGAAGTTGGTGAAGCAGGGTTGATATGACCAGATTTAGTTCACCAAGCTATGGAAAAGGTGAAAGTAATTCAAGAGAGATTGAAAGCAGCACAGAGTCGTTAGAAATCCTACACTGATGTTAGGAGAAGGGCGTTAGAGTTCAAAGTAAATGATTGGGTATATTTGAAAGTTTCACCCATGAAGGGTGTTATGAGGTTTGGTAAGAAGGGGAAGCTTAGTCCCCGGTATATTGGACCTTATAGAATAGCCAAGAGGATTGACAATGTAGCTTATGAGTTGGAGCTACCATATGAATTTGCAGCGGTTCATCCGGTGTTTCACATCTACATGTTGAAGAAGTGCATGGGCGATCCTTCATTGATCATATCAACCGAAAATATTGAGATCAAGGATAGCTTATCTTATGAGGAGATTCCTGTCCAGATTTTAGATCGCCAAGTTCGCAAATTGAGAACAAAAGAGGTAGCATCAGTCAATGTCCTTTGGAGGAACCAATTTATTGAAGAAGCTACTTGGGAAGCTGAAAAGGACATGAAGAGGAGATATCCAAATCTCTTTGAGTCTGAAGAAAGTGCAGATCAAGGTACTAATTTTCTTCTGAGTGCTCTCTAAATTTTGAATGAGCATGTTGTTTGTTTGCAAATTATTTGTTGGGTGTTTGAGTTTGATGTTGCACCCTAGACCTAGTAAGAGTAATCTCATTCGAGGATTAATGTTCCCAAGAGGGAGATATTGTAACATCTCGCAACTAGAAAGAACTAGAAAGAAGTGTAAAAATCTGGAAATAGTCATTTTTGGAAAGTATAAGGAAATCTGAAAACTTTTAAGTAAGTTAGAGTGAGTTTTTGGTCAACTTCAAACGACCATAACTCCTAGATCAGGATGATTTAGGTGTAGTTCCAGATATGGCTGTAAAGCTCTTGGAATGATCTTTCCAACGCCGCTAAGTTTGCGCGATTCCGAGTTCGTATGAGTAAGTTATGCCTTTCGTAAGTTGGGTTGTTGGATTAAGGAAAGTCCAAATCTGGATTTGTGAAGGGTAAATTAGTTTTTTTCTTACCTGATTTGCCTATTTCATTTTTAGGAATTAATTGGGGTAAAACAAGACTTTATTCAATTTAGAAAAATTAGAATTTACGCTAGGACTTGGAGAGGAGAAGAAAGAAGAGAAAAGAGAAGAGAAATCAAGAAATCGCTAAGAACGTTCAAGCTTTGCTAGTGGAATTCGTCGGGGGTGATCCCTACAAGGTATGTGAGATCACATAGTGTTGGGTTAGTTCACCCACATGCCAAACTTGTTTTAATTTAGAAAAATTAGAGTTGTTTGAATGTTAAGAAAGTGAAGTTCTTGAAGAACATTGTTGAATTCTTGTTGGTTGATTGTTGAATGCCTAATGTTGATTTGATTCATGTTTTCGAGTTGTTTTTTGAGTTAAATCTGAGGGTACAAATGATACTAAGTGTTTGGAAAAGGAACTATTGAAGTTAGGAGGGTTTAGAGATGAAAAACGGAGAAGAAAAGTCGTCAAATTCCTAGGGATAGGGGTGGGGCATCGCGCCAGCCAGTGCACCCCAAAAGGGTCTCTGAATGTTCACCCTTGGGGAGCCGCGCCAGCCAGCGCGCCCCAGACTGGTCTCTGAATATTGAGGGCTGGCGCCCCGCACCTCTCAGAGCGCCAGGGACGCCAATTCTCCCCATTCGTTTCCCACCTTTTCGTACTTGTTCTTTAGCAATGTACCTATGTTTCTAAGTTGATTCCAACACTCTAAGGTACATCTAAACATCATGGAATTATCCATAAACATGAGATCATGAACCTTGAATTCATAATCCAATTCAAGAAAAGTTAGGATCAAAGTTAAGAGTCAAGTCTAGAAGTTAAGAAGCAAGTCAAAGCAAAGTTTCTAAAGTTTTCAAAAGTCTTTAACAAATATTTTAACATTGTTTTAAGACTTAAGTTTCAAGTTAAGCAAAGATTAAAGAGTTGAGTTCATTTCTCAAAAATCTATAAGAGAACTAAGTATTTCCAAGAGTTTTAAATGTTTTCACATTTAAATAAGAAATGGAAACATCGATTCCAAGGGAACTTTTAAGCTAAGTTTTGAGTAATTACTCAAACCAAAGAAAAAGTTTTGATTTTTAAATCATATGAGCTAAGTATATTTTGGGAGTAGTATTGAGCACCGATATGGGGATGCGAGTTCATATTAACTCAATTCGCCATAAACCATGTAGCAATCATGCGTAGTAAATGATCATACTTTTTAGATGACTCCTTAAGATGTTTTTAGCATAGACTAGTGGATCCACTAAGTTAAGCGTTCTATATGACGACAAAGTATATGACAGTTCTGGCAGCGTGGGCAAGACGTTGTATCACCACTTAGGTTCATAGTGGTGGTTGTCGGTTAGAGAATCTCCCACAGAAACTATATTATTTTATTATATGAGTAAAGTTGAGTTTGTTACTGCATTTCCTTTAGCGAACTAAGTTGCTTTTACTGTTTTATAAAGCTTTTCATATATTGCATGTGTTCATTGCTTTATTCTGAGTTAAGTTATTCATGAGTTGAGAAGAGCCAAGGTAAGTATTTCTTTCATAATCTCTTTCGAGCTTATGTTTGTTAGCATTCCAACTCGCATACTCGTACATTCAATTTACTGATGTCAGTTGGCCTGCAGCTTAATATTATGCAGACGCAGGTAGCCAGGATCATCATCCCGCTCCTCGTTGATCCAGTTGAGCACTCAGAGTCAGTGGTGAGCCTCTTTGCTTTCCGGAGGACTCTTTTATTTGCTTTTTAGTCTTTCTTTATTAGGATGTTGAGGGGTCTGTCCCAACATCCATCTCAGTATTATAGAGACTTTATAGACAGTCATACAATTAGTCATGAGTCTCTTATCTTTGTATTGCAGATGTTTTGCTATGAGACTTAAGTTGCCAATTTGGCTAAGATGTTATTTCTTTAAGTTATTGTTTAAACTTATTTTTGTTGAGTAAGTCTTCCGCTGAGTTCAGAAAGGCAGGCCAAGGGTTCGATTGGGACCAGTGATGGTCTTCGAGTGCCAGCCACGTCCGGGGTGTAGACTCGGGGCGTGACAGCGGCTACAATAATTCTTGCTATTCGCCTGATTTAACTAGGTTCCTAATTATATAAATAATTCATAATTTTGTATATAGTACCCTAGCTATTTTTATACAATTTATGAAAATTTCATAATAAATTACCATGTTTATATATTGGCAAGCAAAATATATAATTAACGGAGTTCTGAAAAATTCATAAATTTATATATACATAATTTGTATATACTTTGCGAGCAAAATATACAAATAAGTAGAAATATACGAATCGCAACCCCCATAGTAAATAGAATTATAGCTATAGAGTTCAATTATCGAAACTATAGCTGAAGAACCTTATTATGTCTATTATGTTTGCTATTTTCAAAATTTTCTCTACAAAAAAAAAAAACATAATTAATATTCACTATGCCATTTGTGGCCCAAACTAGCATATTACAAGATTTTACATATTGCCTCTATTTTGAACTACTAATTATTATTATAGTTATATATATAATAAATAGTTTGACAGTATAAATATTTTTTAGACTATCTATAATTCAATAGAAAGAGAACTTAATCCGGGTAATGATTATTTTAACAAGTCCCTTCCATGATATTTTTTGAAAGGATTCTCTATTACGTTGCAAAATGATGAATCAAGGAAGGGGAGGGAATTTTTATTTATTTATTTATTTATTTACTTATTTATTTTAAGAATAGAACCTATACTTATTTGTGAGAGATTCATTATTCAGTAACGTAAAATGAAAGAATATATTCCATTCGTCTATCTTTACTAGTCCATTATATTATTTTGAAATGTTTAATAATAACAAGAAGTGCAATGAACAGTAAAATACATGAAAGGAAAAAGCAGTAGGACATTTGTGTATAGAATGGCAATGGCCAGCACCATTTATCATATATGGTTAGAGCGTAATGCTAGGATATTTCAACAAAAGCAGCAGGCAGCAGATTTCTTGATCAGACAGATAATTCAAGACATTCATGGAAGAGGTATAAGGTATCCTAAAATAGCTACTAGATTATGCAATTTGAATAATTATCCATAGACATAGCTAGCAGATATGAAATGTTGGTTTAGCAAGGATGGAGCTTATGTCCATACCAGCTAATTTTGCTTTGTAATGTTCACTTGGTAAATAAAATGTTTACTTACCAAAAAAAAAAAAAAAAAAATCTTGAACAATCTAAGGTTAAATATTACCTTTTTCTTTTCCTCTATTTAATCATGTATGAGTTGTTTTACATTCTCTAATTAGTATATTAGCCAAATTATATATCCATCCGTTTCAATTTGCCCTACTTTCCTTTTTAATCTATCTAAAAAAGAATGTCTCTTTTTTTTTGACAACTTTTTAATTCTAACTTTCTACATGACATGTTTAAAACTACAAAACTAATTATTTTTTTAGTACATTACACATATCTTTAGTTTAACATTACTACATTTAAAAATCTTATTTATTTTCTTAAACTCCGTGTTAAATTAAAACAGAACAATCAAATTATAGCGTAGGGAGTATTAAAAAAAAAGATGATTTTTGAAAGCATAGTTTCTTTACAATCTTCAGTAATATGATAATATCATAGTACTTTTCCTTATTCTCAAAGAAAATAAAAAAGAAGATTGATCACTATCACGCACGTACGCTTTATTTTGTTTGTGTAACATTAATTTGTGGGAGTGGGAATAATAGTCCACTCTGTCATAATAATTGGAATAGCATTAGGTGCTTCTGGGAAATCTCAAAACCATAAGGACTCTTTTTTGGTAGATCCATTTTATTGTTTTTAGTCGGTCTAAAAAAAAATATTATTTCATATTTAGTATAATAATTGTCCATTTTATTTTTAATAAAATGATTTATAGCTATACAAACATATTTATTTTACATAATAAATTTTAAATTTTTTTTTTCTTTCTTAAACTCTTTATCAAGTCAAACTACATTACCTAAATTGGAGCATTGTATCACTTTTCTTCTTTGCACCTGTTTTTAATACTACATAACCAGCCCCTTGAGCTTATCAAGATATCTCATTTAGATATTCAAACTAAACTCTGTTTCAATTGAATACCTCAACTTCTAATAGTGTTCATGTTAGACACTTTTGGTTCAAATTTTGGAAATTTATTCGCACTTGTTCTCAATTGTTTATTAGTTAAGTTGACCACATAGAATATGTCATATTCTTTAATTATACACATTTGCCTCAGTAAGACGTAAAAATCCAGACATTTTCTACTTGAATTTGATATGTACCATTGAAAGATATAACATATTTATGTAGCTAACTTAACTATCCAATAGACAAATATAAACACATGCAAAAGCTTTTTCAAAATTTGAATCGAATAAGTACCAAATTAAAATACTTTGTTAGAAGTAGGTATTCAAATTAAACAAAGTTTAGCTTAGTGTTTAAATGAAACATGTTGAAATTAAAGCTTATAAGTGATTGGCTATCTATGAAACCTTTTCTTTTTGTTTCTTCTCCAATTGTCATTTGTTGGAATAATAACGACCTGCCTCACCTTATGTTATATTCCTGTTGTTACCTATTAATTGTCATACATTTCACTTCACGTTTCTTTAAAAATTATAAATAAAAAAAATCTTTATTATTTCATCATGGGAAAATATATAAGTACCCCCAACCTATGCCCGAAATCTCAGAGACACACTTATACTATACTAAGGTCCTATTAACCCCGAACTTATTTTATAAATAATTTTATACCCCTTTTTAGCCTACGTGGCACTATCTTCTGGGCCTAACGCGTGTTGACAATTTTTTCATGCTATCTGGTTGATAGTGCCACGTAGGCCAAAAAGGGGTAGAAAATTATTTATAAAATTAATTCGGGGGGAGGGGGCAATAGGACCTTAGTATAGTATAAGTGTGTCTCTGGGATTTCGGACATAGGTTGGGGCTACTTGTGCATTTTACCTTTCATCATCATCCCTCTCCAATAATTACATTTTATTCAAGAACAAGATTAAACTAGCTAATTTTATTTCAAAAACATTTAATATTTAAGGATGGAAAAAATGAAAACAACTAATGAAACTGTTGGTATAGTATTTATTATTGATTGGTAATGCAAAGTGAAAAGGACTTTGTTTCAATTTCAACGTGGTATTGAAAACTATTTTATTTTATGAGAAATTTTAAAATTTGCCTTTAAACTATTGGAGCATGGATACCCTTAGTTGTATTGATAGTGCATTAGGAACTTAATGTATGTTGATAAGTGTACCACACAAGTTTGTTGTTTATCCACACAAGTTGGTTGTTTAAAAACTTAAGATTTTCAAGAAATTCTACCTTTTTCAAAGTATTAATTGAGGGTATAATATGTAAAAAAAATTGTCCTTTCTTGATTTGTCAAAATGGATAAGTAATTAGGGACAACTAAAAAAATGAAAAATGGACAAATAATTAGGGATAGAGGAAGGTATGGACTATAGTCGAAAATTGTGTTGAAATCAACTGTTGTTATTATTAATTGTCTGCTCGAATCTTGAGAAGAATTAACATTGATTACTTGTGTTTGAACACTAAATAGGGTAGTATAAAACTCACTTTCATAATCACTTTTATGTTATGGTCAGTTGATCATGTTGTTGAGTACACATATTTTTTCGTATGCACCCTTGCTTGTAGAGTATTTAGAGTCTGAAAGTTGCTGCTTGATTGTTTCGTAGCTTATTTTAGATTTCTTCTAACTTCATTGTATTTTCTATCTTATTATATTCATAGACAATGTGTCGTATTAGAATTATATCTTGAGAAAAGATATAAAGTCACCATTGAAGTTGTCTCGAATTTTTAAAAAGACACATTAATTTTGTGGGTGTTCTATTACCCCATTGAACAATTCAAGAGTGTTATAAATATCTCACTTTTCACCCAACCTCAATTGCAAGAAAAGAAGTGCAATCACGCATCAATTGTTGTTTGCCACATATTAAATTCTTTTAATTTTTAATTTTTAGTTTCATTTTCATTTTCATTTTCATTTTCATTTTTTCTATTTTTATTAACTTTATTTTCATGTTTTTCCCTTTTTCTTCTTCAACCTTCATTACTCAAATCTTTTGTTCTTTGCTGTAAATCTTTCAAAAGTAGCAGCCATTGTCGCCTTCAACGTAGCCTCCATGATGCGTCCCTGTTACAACATTATTTCCGCCACTAAATCATCACTAAAAAAAATCAATTCAACTCTCAAGTTACTAAAGCAAGGTAATGGAGTTCTATATTCAGACCAAAAATAAGAATAAAAATGGAGTTTCATAGTACTCTCTAATCAATCGAATAATGGAGTTCACATTTGTGTTTTGTTTTTTGTTTTTTTTTTTTTAAAAAAAGAGGATAAAAGAAGAAAAGGAAACAAAGAAAAGTAAGAGACATGAAAAAAAGTGATAAAAATGGATGAAGTAAATGGATCTTCTAAGTTGAAGAAGATGAAGAAAAAGTAATTGGGTTTTGAATTCGGGTGAAGAAGATAATGAAAAAGAATAAATTGAGAGAGTTCAATTAAAAATAAATAAAAGTAAGGAAAAGAAAGTAATATTTCTAATTAAATAAATATTTATTGATTTTTGGGCTTGACTCACGCCTCAATGGCGATCGAACTACACTTTACCTGCCACCTAGGCTCATAATGGGACAATAAATTCATTATAAATAAGAATAATGGGGTAATAGGACTCTCGCAAACTTTAAGTGTCTTTTAGAAAATTCAGGACAACTTCAGTGGTGACTTTATGTCTTTTCGTATTTTTGAATCTTAGAAGCTTGTACTCGTGTCATTAGATTTTGAGTGTTTTTTGATATTTTTCACACTTCATCCCTTATTTTGATTTTTATGAAATTTTTTTAATCAAGACTTACTTTTGCTTGAGTTATTAAATCCTGTATTTGTCAATAATTTATTCATAAAAATAGTAATTTAAGTTATCTATGATGAGATTGGGATGAATGTCATAACGAGTACGAAACATGACCCATTTTCACAATAAATCAATGTTGAGACATAAAAATCTCATAATTGATTGACACAACTAGCCCTAGGGAACGCGTTTTGGTCCACAAAGTACACTCACTGTTCTGATGGAAGAATCTTGTGGAAGTCTATGAAACTCAGTCTTCTGGCCATATTGTGGAGTTGACAATTCTGAATTCTAACGAGTCATTTGATAGCTGGTTAGAATTACATATGTATTAGTAATGAGTGAATTTATGTATTATATTGTGAATGTTTTAGTTATACACGTATTAATTAGTTATACATGTATATTAGTTATTATTCAACCTTCTATATTCTATACAAAATAATACATAAATTCGCTCATAACTTTATCTTATATCATAAGAATTGAAATGAAATCAGAACTCATCGATATTGACTGTCTCAATTTTAGAGACAGAACAAAATTTAAAGTTTATGAATTTCTATAACGACTATAAGTTTACATAAGATAATAATTGAATTCATAAGATAAATTTTAGTGAATGTATATAAAATTTGAGCAAAAACCATAGTTACATTCATGTGAACCCGCACATAACATGCTGGATCCACCTCTTACTGAATTTATTTGTTTGTTTTTTTTAAAAATTCGGTATCTTTTTATTTCTTTATGTGAATTCATTGAAAAAGTTAATCAAGTTGGACTAATAATGATATCCAGTTTAAACGTTTTTATGATATTACTCCCTCCATCCCCTTTAAATTGTTACGTTTTTTAAAAATCAATTTGATTAATTTTTCAAAGTTAAATTAGATTACATTAATTCGATATTTTAAATAAAAGAAATTAGATATTCAAAAACTATATGAAAAGTACTATAAATTATAAATTTTTTGCATATCAGTATGATAAAAAATACATCTTAAAATATTGGTCAAAGTTCTTATTATTTGACTCTAAAAAAAGAAATCATGAAAATTAAAAATGCACCAATAAAGTATTATATTAGGCACAATTTGTCAAAGACATTTGGATTTTGGTCAAATAAAATGGTTTTGAGGGATCATTATTTTTTATTTGAAATGAAATGGACGACCTTTGGTTTCAGAAAACAAATAGGAAAACCATAGAAAAAATGTTTATGATTTTTAATGTTATTTTCTCAACAAATAAGTGAAAACAAGTCTAGATCTAAAAAAGAAACCTAAAAACCAAAGGGTACTAAATGACCAGAAAATTAAAAAGTTTATAATATTTTATTTATTTTAAAATAAACTAATCTTTTTTCTATTTTTTAGTCAAAAGGTAATAAAGTTAAAAGAATAAAAATATTCAAAAAGGTAAAATAATAGGTAAAATACCATTCTGACCAAATTCTGGCCCAAAAGGATTTTTCCAAAAGCAAATATTGTTTGCAATAAATTTTAAACACGGAAAATAAATAAACCACAAAAATAAAATCTGAAGAAACATAATTTTATTTATCAAGATATCGGGTACAATTATGTTCCTCCTCTCCTAACATTTATCCATGATTCTAGGGCCGTTAGTGGCGTATTTCTCAAACTAGGATGATTTAAATTTGACCTCTATATGAATATTTCATGTCTTTTGTGGAATATATCAAGGTTTTGATCTCTTTATGAAATTTTTGAGATGCCTTTTAAGAGAATTTAGTACCATTTATATAGGCATAAACTAGGGTTTAGGGTTGAGTAGCCTCCCAGAATCCTATTGAGTTGAACATAATTAGTAGAGTTCCAACTCGAATTGAACACATCTTGTAGAGTCCCACAAAATTTCAATGTCTACAAATGCCCCTGCTTCAAGGTTTGTCGGAGTGTAGACTTGATGAAACTCAAAGACGAGGCTTGAAGTACTCATTCTTCCACCTTTGCGGCTTTAGATTTCCAGATTTGATTTAAAAGATAAGAGATGAAAGGCAAATTTGGTCCCACTGGGCGTGCCAGAATTTGTAGACAATTAATAAAATTCGCGTCGAGAAAACAATAATCAAGAACGGAAAATTATAGCAACAATCGTTTTATTACTTCAAGTGCAAGTGTTACAATCTCTATAATTCCTCTGAATTCATCTTTTCAAATATAATTCAAGGGCTCTTGAGCTTGATCTTGAACTTGAGATTTATCTCGATCTTGATCTCTATCTTGATCTTGAACTTTATCTTGATCTTGACTTCTAGTTGAATCCAAGGGCTTCGAGCTTGATCTTGAATCCGGCGGTCTTGATCTTTATCGTTCTTGATCTTGATCGTTCTTGAGACTTGAACGTTCTTTAAACTTGAATGCTTGAATTCTAGAACTCTTGAACTTGTAGAGAAATCTGCAGCTTTTGATCCATGAGCTTTCTCTAGCTTCTTGTTAAAATTTCTGGTTCCCTTTCTGAATTATGAGGACCCCTATTTATAGTTTTAGAATAGGGGAGTTGTGATTGGAATAGGATTCCCTTCGGCCAATTAGATTTAAGTGACATGGCATATGGGCTTTATGGAGCGGGCTTTAATTAAATTCATATTTATTGGATTTAAATAATTAACCCAATTATATTAATCCATAATATTTATTTGGACTAATATTCATGAATTTAATATAATCCGAATCATTTAATAAGTTTATATTTAAATAAATTTTAAATGATTACAAATATAACTGGAAGCTACTCCGTCCGTTCACTTTTAATTGTCATGTTGCATTTTTTGAAAATTAATTTGACTAATTTTTAAAGTTAAATTAGATTACATTTATTCGATACTTTAAACAAAAAAAATATTCAAAAACTATACGAAAAGTACTATTAATTATAATTTTTTTGCATATTAATACAGTAAAACCTCTATAAATTAATACTCGGTAAATTAATAATCTCTCTAAAGTAATATTTTCCTCTGGTCCCGACTTGGGCCAATGGAAAAAATCACCAATTTCAATAAGATAATAAGATAATATATTTCCAGAAGACCCCTATATAAATATATGGTCCCATTAATATCATAGATTTATAATCTTTAAAAGTACAAATATATCTAAGATAATTTAGTGAAATATGATTCCATTGTGTTCTGTTTTTTCTCAAAATTTAAATCTAGTTGAAGTTCATCTCTAGCTTTTCTTATTGCATTCAAGAGCTCCGGTGTTGTCTTTTCAAACTGCACCATACGCGTAACTGGTTTCAAAGGTATATCATCATCTTCAACTTCATCATCAGCATTGCTTTTTTCCGATGGTATCCACAATTTCTTCTAAGCTCTGGACCTCTGAACATGTATCACTTTCACCCGGATAATCCAACAGGTTATTGACATCCATTTTATTGTGGTAACCGGATCATTAATCATGACCTCAAGTTCATTAATGACGTTTTCACAAGTGGGTTCATTCAAATTCTCTGAGAGTGCATCCCTCGAACGAATTTTACAGTGTCGAAAATAATTTGCTATTGTCTCTTGCTAAACATTTATTGTCCAAGCAGGGATTGCTAAATTGATAGGATCCAAAACATTAATCTTGCTAGATCAGTTTGTCCTACTTCATAGCCTTTCTAATATCCTACGATAAAATTGATTACGATAATAAATCTTGAAAGCTCTTATTATCCCAGCATCACAAGGTTGAATTTTGGATGTCATGTTGGGTGACAAGAAAAACAATTCAACATTTTGTAGTCCTTCAATATTTCTATTATGGACTGGACAATTATCTACCATAAGCAAAACTCGTCTAGCATGCATTTTGTGGTCAAACCAACGAATATATTCATAAAAAAGCACACTTTTCATCCATGCTTTTTTGTTTGCACGATAGTAACAATTCAATAAATATGATACATAAATTAATAAGATACAATGATTTTGATATAATCAAAATTAACCTTCATTAAATCTCAAATCATTCTTTAAATTAATAAATATTAATTTATCGATTAAATAATATCTCTATAAAATAATAAATTTCATGCTCCCACTTGTATAAATTTATAGAGGTTTTACCGTATGATGAAAAATTATTTCATAAAATATTAGTCAAAGTTCTCATAGTTTGACTCAAAATAAAAATCATGATGATTAAAAGTGGATGGAGGGAGTATAAAGGGAAAAAAAAATCCACCAAAGAAAAAGTCAAACCACGAAAAAAAAACTTTTTTATCCTTCTTTTAATGTGAGTGTACCATCTATAAATCTATGTGAACAGAACTCTGCAACTATAATTGTTCAGTCGTCTACCATGGTGTATCGTTTGGTGAGTTTATGAAACGAAAATAACATAAATAAGCTAAATTTTAAATAAATGATATAAATAAGTTTTTTCTCGTGATAATTGATAAATTTAAACTTTTTCCTTATAATAATAAATATAAAGAGGAATATACTTTAGGATATGAAAACTAATAAAAACTTGCCACAACAGCAACATGTAGACTGACTTGTGGTCTCCTCTTCGTTATATGTCGACATATTTGACTCTTTTGCTTTATTTCTCTTCATTTTTCTCTATCACTCTATGTTCACGCAGCATTGTGAACACATTATGTCTTCATTTCTTCCTCCTTTTTAAATATCCGGTTGCCACAAATCCACAACAACTACGTATCAACCTAATCTTTACTACTTTTTCTATCTTAATCTATGTAAATGACTCTCGTATTTTTAGGACTCTATTTATTCTAATTTATGTAAATGACTCCTGTATTCTTTCTATCCTAATTTATGTGAATGACTTTTGTATTTATCAATACTTTTTCTATCCTAAAATACTTTTAAATTTTAGATGTTAATTTGGGTATAGTTTTATTTTTTTAAAATTAAAATATCATTTGTGTATGTTCAAGTCAACATAATGATTCCAATAATTTAATTTAAAAAGAAAGAAAAAATCGGAAGTAATATTTTATTTCTTTTTCTATATATATTAGCAAGTTGTGCAAATCTTCCTTGGTTTTCTCTCATCATATTTCTCTTATTTTTTTAATACTTCATGTGTAGCAATAAAAACACCCAAAACTATCATTGGGATCACATAAAAAGCCCGTTTTAGTTTTCTACATATTAGTCATGACAAAGTTTGAAAAAATGATATTCTGGTACATTCTATTACTTCTTCCGGCCATAGTATTAGGCGAGTGTAGTTGTGATCCGGAGGATGAAGACAGAAACAAAAAAGAAGCACTCAAGTACAAAATGGCAGCACTGGCTTCCATTTTGGTAGCGAGTTCAATTGGGGTGATTATTCCTGTTCTGGGCAAGGCGATTCCCGCCTTAAGCCCAGAGAGGAATTTTTTCTTTATAGTTAAAGCTTTTGCGGCTGGTGTGATCTTATCAACGGGGTTTATACATGTGCTTCCTGATGCATTTGAAAGCTTGACATCGCCGTGTTTGGCAGAACATCCGTGGGGAGATTTCCCTTTTAGTGGATTTATTGCAATGGTTTCAGCACTGGCCACTCTGATGGTCGATACTTATGCAACTTCCTATTACAGTAAGAAAAATTTGAAAAATGGAGTAGTGGCGACTGAGGCTGGAGATGAACAAGGAGTTGTTCATGCTCACTCTCATTCCCATGTTCATGGTTTGTCTGATTCGGAGTCTCAACTCCTTCGATATCGTGTTATCTCTCAGGTAAATAATAAGATGAACAACTAATATGATTCAGTATTCAGTAAGTGAAAGGAAAGTATATCTTTTTTCTTTTTAATAATGAATGATGTTTTTTCTTTTAATTTTATGCTTATTTAAATAAATGAAGTTTTACCTAATAAAAAAGCTATTAAAGAATTACTTTTTTTGTATTTATTAAAAGATCTGAGATATTTTATATTAATGTTTTACCAAAAGAAAAAACGTACTAAAGAATTATATCTTTGTTTTTACTAAAAGATCTGAGATATTTTATATTAATTGTAGTTAAATGTTATTATTCATGAACACATTACTCATTTATATTCTGATATTTCTTGTTTTATCGATTTTGTTTTCTCGTTCACTAATACTCCCAAGTCTCATACTTGTCCTTATTTTAAGGAAAAATAAAGAATCACTATCACACTTTGTTATAATTTCTCTATTCATTTTTACTGGTTCATCTTTAAGTTTGCATTTTTTTTATAGAAATAATGATTAATATGAGTGTTTTAACACAATATTTATATTAATTGATGTAAAACTTTAGATCTTAGGTATTAACTTAAAAAATAAGTAATTAATATTATAAATAAAATAAGAAAAATTATCTTTTTTGATACGTTAAAAATATTAAATAAAAATAAACAGAGAGTATAATTATTTTTTGGAAAAATCCTTTTGGCCAGAAAATTTGGCCTGAACGGTAAAATAACATATTTTACACTATGTTATTTTACCTTTTAAAATATTTTTATCCTTTTAATTTTAATACATTTAAATTTAAAAAAAGATCATTTAATTTTAAAGTAAAAAAAATATTAGAGACTTTTTAAAATTACCCTTATTTTTTGGTGTGTGAATAATAACATTTATGGTGGGGCTTGTAGGTTTTGGAACTTGGAATAATAGTGCACTCTGTGATTATTGGAATAGCTTTGGGTGCTTCTGAAAGTCCCAAAACTATAAAGCCTCTTGTTGCTGCTTTGACTTTTCATCAATTTTTCGAAGGCTTGGGACTTGGTGGATGCATTGCTCAGGTAACTGTCATGTAGGACGTGCATTTTTATTTATTTAATTTTATACAAATTTAATTATCTACTTATACTCATCTAAAGTCAAAGGATATAAATGTGGGGATTGTTTTGGGTCCATTGCATTTATGTGAATAGAAGGCTACGTACTCACTAATTGTTTCTTGTCTAGATTTTGACAAAGTCTTGAACGTGAAGTGTTATGGGGTTTTGTCCAAATGCATAGTTACAAAAAAAAATTGCCATTCAAAGTCAGAAAAAACATGCTATGTCAAGTCAATGAAGAATATAATGGATACGTTGTTACTGCAAAAATTTAGGTGTTGGTACATTAACTAATTAAATGTCTCGATCAAGAATTGATTTTGTAGATCACTTATAAATATTTTTAGTTTTATGATCTTATGGGTCACATAAGAGATTTAAAAATTCATTTAGGCACTTAAACTCTAGTTTGGATCTTTTTGCAGGCAAAATTGAAGACTCGCACAATTGCAATAATGGCTTTATTTTTCTCGCTCACAACTCCAATTGGAATAGGAATCGGACTAGGAATAACAAATGTTTACGATGAAAACAGTCCAACGGCTCTTATTGTGGAAGGAGTATTTAATTCGGCTTCAGCTGGCATTTTGATTTATATGGCACTAGTTGATTTTTTGGCTGCCGATTTTATGCATCCAAGAATGCAAGGCAATGGAAAGCTTCAATTAGGGGCCAATATTTCACTTCTTCTTGGTGCTGGACTCATGTCTCTGTTAGCCAAATGGGCTTAATTGTTACCAATATAGAACTAGTAGTATTATCAATTGTTCACTCTTTTTTTTTTTTGCGTCTTCTCTTGGCTATTGGTTCTATATATATATACACACGATTGTAAATCTTTATTTAAACTACATAATAGTGCACCCTTTACTTACTTGACTTGCTTTGTTTATATGGAAGATTCTGCTTTCTAGTGTGCCTAGTAAGTTTTGGACCATGTTGATTGAAACCAACCTTGAAATTGTCCTCCGTTTCAATTTTGTTGGTTTTAACTTGACACAGAATTTAAGAAAATAAAAAAGATTTTTGAATTTTATTATTTTAAATAAAACAAAGTGTCTTTTTTTTTTTATGGTGATGAAGCATCGAATTCAGAAGAGGCATGAAGATTCGGCCTGTAAAATAAATTAAATAAAAGAAGCAAAACATGTTGGGTTCGAAAGAATCATGACGTTATGAGATTGCAAAATTATGTAAAAGTATACCAAAAATATATTATTAATATAATATGACCAAACGACGACCTACATATAATAAAGTTAATATAATGTTAAAAAGCATAAAAACTATTGGGAGGATAATTTCCCCCCTAAACAAGACTCTTAAATGGATTATCTTGTATTTTTGGTATGAGAAGAATGATCTTCAATTTATAAAATTCTAAATTTTATCTCCATGGAAGAAATAATCAAATATGGAAGATAATTATATAGTCTTTTACAAGAAAAGTAAAAATAAATTATGATAATGTTGCTTTGACTTTCTTTTAAACGAAGAAAAAAAATTCAAATATGATTAAAAAGCATTGCCTGAGAAGTCAACTTGAGATCCCCTTGCTTTAGGACAACTTTAACTCTAGAATCATTGCCCACCTAAGGTAAGAATTGTTTAAGCAACTATAATGGACTAAAATAAGTTCACAACTAAAATGAGCCAAACAAACTAAGCTAAAAATTAGAATTCAGCAACATATCCATGGACTTCCTTATTGCAAACACATCACCTACCTTTCAACAGAGAGAGAGAGTAATTCATTTAATGTGTGTGGTCAAATTCCAAAGCTTTATGTCATGTTGGTTATATAGGAGTAAACAATTGTCTAGTAGTTCTCCAATTAAACACGAATGGATTCAACAACACATCATTATTTTTGGATATCCTTGATAAAATTAATTCTATTTTGGGTGATATTTAATTTTTATTATTTAAATTCTCAGTCTTTAATTTTTGTCCCTAGTACTCATTTAATGAAAATTTGTGAGTTAAAGTAATCTTAATTATAATAGCTTATTTGCGCGCAAGACTTTTAGATAACTTTTATCTTGAGGCATTATTTTTGTCACTGAACTTATGCCTCTGGGCATAACTTGCGTAGTGAGCTTATTTTCTTTTGTCTTCAGGTATAATTTGTACCACTGCACTAATGTCTTGTGTATAAGTTGTGCCCCGGATATTATTATTAAATTTTTTGGTGTATAACTTGACACTGAACCTATGACGTGGGGTATAACTTATAAGTCATTGAACTTATGCCTTATGAATTTTAATTTTTTACATTGTTGAGGACATTTTCGACTATATATTTTTATTTAAAACTTTGAAGAGTAAAAATTAAAAGTAGAAATTACTTAGATGGTATCTTTTAATAAATAATTACTGATTTTAACGATATTTTTTATTTATTACCATTTATAGCACTAGATAGCAATACTATGTTAAATCTGCAATATGTATTAAAAGTGAATTATGTATGCAATATATATGTATTATAACTGTTTCTCTTAAATATATTATGCTTGTTTGGTAAGAAATTGACACATTATATTATAAGTGTATTAAAATGTGTGATAAATGTATTATCCATAAATAAAACTTATATTATATATGAATAATAAATTGTTCTTTGTAATATGTATTAAAACTGTATTATAAATGTATTAAAAGTGATCAAATGAAAAAAAATGTTACTACTATAAAGAGATAAGTTTCAAAAACACACCTAAACTATACCTCTTTTTTGAGTTTCATATCTAAACTGTTGAGAGTGTGAGTTTCATACTTAAATTATCACTTATTAGTTTGAGAAACACACCTCTCTCTTTATATCACTCTCATCATGGTGTGGGTAATACACTCTCTCTTTTATTTTAAAAAATTGTCACATCACACTCCACATGGATAAAACATTTCACTTTGACAAAAATTAAATAAATTATTAGTATTAGTTAAAATTAAAGATTAAAATTATTATCCCAAAAAAATAATATTTTTTTATAAAATTAAAGAGTAAAATATTTTTTTACTCCACTCCATCACTTCCTCTCACCCCCTCCCGCCACACCCATTTTTTAGTTTTTTTTTTTGTTTAAATTTCTTTTATAAATATATTTTTTTTTTTACTTCATCCCCCCCCCCCCTTCCAATTCTAATTTAGGTATTATTTTATTT
>JAJOOS010079855.1:0-50372 GCA_029582725.1 Solanum chiquidenum | reverse complement strand
GAAATTACAATTATAGGTGTTTCCGAAGCACATTTTTAAGAACTTTTTGGGTCAAATTCAAATATAATCATTTCATTAGTTCTCGACTCCAAACTCACATGTGAGGCTCTAGTTTCACTCTATCATTTTCCGAGTCGTTACAGAGGGGATGTAGATCATCCATAGGATGGTTTGAGGCTAGAGATGTGAAACCTTTGGGGGTTGATTTAGTGAAGGATGCTCAAGATAAAGTGAGGAATATTCAAGCTAAGCTTTTAGCAGCCCAGAGTAGACATAAAAAGTATGTGGACCATAAGGTAAAAGACATGACATTGGAGACTGGTGAGAATGCTCTTCTAAAAGTATCACCTATGAAAGGGGTGATGAGATTTGGCAAGAAGGGCAAGCTTAGTCCTCGTTACATTGATTCGTTTGAGATTCTTGACTGTGTAGGGCCAGTAGCGTATAAATTGGCTTTACCACCTAGCCTATCGGGAGTTCATCCGATAGTTCATGCGTCCATGTTGAAGAGATATCATGGTGACAGAGATTACATCATAAAATGGGACTCTGTTATACTAGACAAAGACCTTCAGTATAAGGAGAAACCAGTTGCAAATCTTGATCGTGATCTCCGAAAGTTGAGAACCAAAGAGATTAAGTCCGAAGTCCGTCAAGGTTCAATGGAAGCAACGTCTAATTAAGGAAGCAACTTGGGAAACCGAGAAGGACATGCGAGACAAATATCCCCAGTTATTCATAGATTCATGTACTACTCCATTCTTACTTTAGCCTATTTTTCTTAAGTTTGTCACTCGGAGACGAGTGATGAGTAAATTGGTATCTATTGTAACGAGTTATTCCAGTCATTATCGAAAAGCAATCGGGGAAAATTTTTGGGCCGGAAAACTTTTTTCGTAGTAACTTGAGAATTCCTAGCCTAGTCCAGATTTAGATGAAATTGGAGTCAGTGAAGTATAGGGAAATCTGGTAAGAAATGAGAGATATAATAATGAATTTGATTGCATGAGTGGATAGCTAAGACGTTAAGGAACCCGAACGACTTTACGGAATCGAATTTGGGTGAGTAGAACTCCCGAAATTGATCTTAGCGTGAAAGGGTAGTTTCTGAGTGTCATGGAATGAAGGTGTGTTGTGAAATGGAGGTTTGAAACTCTTAAATTAGGTATTTGTTTCCATGCAAGTCGCTAGTGCGGGGCCGCTATGGCTGGATGGGGGCCGCCATAGCGGGCCATTGGCGACTTAAGTCGGAAATAAACCCCAAAACATCATTATTCTGCAATTTTTGTTCTTAAGAGTTAGGAGACGAACCAGGGCGACTTCTTGACATTTTTCCACCATTTTTGAAGCTAAAGGTAAGGTCTTGACTCCCTGAATTCAGTTTTCGATCCGTAAAATGTAAAGTCATGGGTAATTATTATTGGGGGAGGGTTTTGGAATTGTTTTGGATGGTGGGAAAAGCCCTAGCTGCATATTATGATCATGGGTTTGGCCTAGGGTTGATGATTTTGATTGTGATCTGAGTAATTAAGCCTCGTTAATTGATCCTCGAGTTATATTGATTGTTTGTAAACCAAGAACAAGCAGAAATAATTCGGAAAGGGAAAAATTCAAGTTTCTTAGGAGGGTTCAAGCTTTGTTCGAGGTAGGTGATAGTTGTGATTTCATGTTGGTGTGATGTATGTTGGTAATTACTTCATTTTAATGCATATATGTATGTGAATGTTGCATTAGTGATCACACTAATCGTAAATGAGTATGAATGAATGGTTGTATCCCGTGAACCAACACTTGATTGTATGATTATGAGAATGTACATTGTTATTATGATTGTGGCCTGTTGAATGGATCAGGTTTTACGTTTCAACACACTAACTTAGATCGGTTGCCACATTGCGGCGCATATATGTGATCGGATATCACGTCCGGTACAGTAACTTTGATCGCGTACCACATACCGGTACACTAACAGTTTGGTGGGTTCCATGAGAAAACCTTTGACTTGTCATATTGATATATTATTGAGAATGTAGAATTGTCATTGATCCTGAAATGATGACTGATATTGTATATGTTCGGTATATGTTTGTTTTATTATGTTGTGGTTACTTGGATATGTTTCACTTATTGGAATAGCCGTGTGATCCTACTAGTACACTGTGGTTGTGTACTAATACTACACTTGCTCTTTCTTTGTTGAGTACAGGGCATCTTCAGGCGGCTACTACCAGATCTCGTTTAGAAGACCAGTAATCGATTTGAATTCAAGGGTGAGCCAGGTCTTTCAAGCTACCATGAGTTCTCCTTTTGCTCAATCTTTCTTATTCAGATTTAGATTAGTACTTTAGATATTTGTATGTTTAATTGGGGTGTACCCATTTTGTTTAGACTGGTGATTCCTTGTTAGAGTTTTGGTACATTGACTTTCAGGTTCTAGGGAATATTTCCGCAATTGTTTGTTAGACTTTTGGAGATTATGGGAACTCTATCAATTCTTGCATTTAAATTTGCTTTCGTATCTTTAAATGCTTTTGTTTTTGTTAATTTGGGTTAGCTAGTTAGTGTTAATGGTTCTCCCACCAGAGGGTTAGTGTGGGTTCCAATCACGACGGTTTGGATCATGACAATAAAGCCTAATATAAAAGAAAGAAAAATAATATTTGGTTCATTCGAAACAACTCGAAAAAAGAGACAAAAACAGTGTTATTAACTTTATAGAATTAAATACCAAGCAAATCATTTTATTTTACTTTTTTTAAAAAAAGGTCACAAGTCCAAACTTTAATTTGTGAGAACTGACAAGTAATGTAATTTTTTTTTAGCATAAGGAGTGGCTTTCTACATTAAAATTAAGTCCAAACTTTTATTTCAAATATATATTTCCACTACACAAATCATTTTGATCATATAAATATTCATAACAAATCTAACAATGTTAATTTGTTCCTCACTTCTATCAAACTATAGTCAAATATTTTGTCATCTATATCATTACTCAATCCGACAATTCTAAAATTTTCAGCTCAAAAATTTAAATGCAAATAATAATTTCTTCAAGTAATCCAACATGTAGCTAAATAACTCCTTGTATTGAGAAACTCTTCCTACTAAAACATGTAAAAAAACAACGTTGCTTATTATCTCATTTCATGATTCGTTGTCTATGCTTAAAGTGAAAATTCAACTTCTTGTGGGCCCACTTGAAATCTTAACTATCATCAAAATTTTATACTTTTTTTCTAACAGTTCATAACCTAATACACAATATTTTAGAGGGTTGTACAAAGTTATCTGAGCGAGAAATTTGCTTCAGCAAGAATGTCGTATTTTTTTTCTTGTACTAAAGTTGAAAATTCTAACAAACTCTTAGTACCTGTGTAATTTTTATTTTTTTTCCATTTGGAGACTCTCAAGTCTTGGCTTTCATATTCAAACATTACATTACAATCCATGAGATTTTTTCTTAATTGAGTTGTAAATAATAGACTAATAAAGTTATAGTCATGTCTGCAATTTTATCTTAATTTCACCTCACTTTTATCTAGAATTCACTTCGTAATTCTTTGCAGTGACGGAAGAGATAACGTAAAAAATAATAATGTATATGATCAAATGCTTACTAAGTCTAGTCCCTCGGTTCTTTTCTTTTGTGTTTTGAGAATTAAAGTACATTAATTTTGATTAATATTTTAAGATATATATATTTATCTAAAGTAGATTGATTTTTTAAATACAAAATATGAGAATATTTCTAGCGTAATAGGAGTAGTTATTATTTGCAAGATAACCAATTAATTCTCTCTCAGAGAGTAAACGAGAATTGCCTTTTCATTCGGAGAGTTTTTTGAGTTAATTCCTTGAATAGTTATATATGTTTATGAAATTATAAATTAATTTTTAAAAATATTTTTAAAAAATTGTAAAATCACTCAAACAGTTATTTTTATTATTATTATTTTCAAAATATATTGAATATTACAAAAGATTTCTTCTCTCCTAATTGACATTTCATATCGCATCAAATATTCTATTCAATTTAAATTTGAAATTCTTAATTATTAGACAAAAAGAAAATTATAAAATATTACCATTCTAGAAGAATTTTTTTATGAACTTTTTATTATTTGATACACATACTTTGTAAACAATTTTTTTTTTTAAAAAAACATATGCTTTGACATACATTGTAGCAACTTGTTCCTGTCGTTATAGAAAAGCCAACAGGGAAATTTTTCGGGATGGAAAATTTTTTCGTAGTATCTTGAGATTTCCCAACCTAGTCCATATTTGGATGAAATCGGAGTCAGTAAGGTCTAGTGAAATCTTGTAGCAGTTGGGTTATCTAATTATGATTTTGATCACATGAGTAGATAGCTAAGACGTTAAGGAACCTGTACAACTTTACGGAATTGAATTCGGGCGAGTAGAACTCCCAAAATTGATCTTAGCGTGAATGGGTATTTTCTGAGTGTCATGGGTTGAAGGTGTGTTGTGAAATGGGAGTTTGGAATTGTTAAACCGACTCATTGGTCCCGTGCAAGCCGCTGAGGTGGGATTATTCCCGCTGTAGTGGGGTGAGTACCGTTGTGGCGGGACAATTGCGACTTATGGTTGGAAATAAATCCCAAAAATGTTTTATTCTACATTTTTTGAACTAGAGAGCTAAGGAACGAACCCAGGCTTTTCTTGACAGATTTCCACCATTCTTAAGGCTAAAGGTAAGTTTTTCACTCCTCGAATCCATTTTTCTAACCATAGAACGTAATCTAATGGGTAATTATTGATGGGGAAGAGTTTTGATCTGGGAATTATGGTGGGAAAACCCCTAATCTGGGTATGGGAATCATGGGTATGATCTAGGGTTGATAGAATTGTTAGTAATTTGGGAAATTAATTGTTAATTAATTTCCGTGTTATTATGATTATTTGTACACGAAGAACAAGCGAAACGAATCCGAAAAGGGAAGAACTAAGTTTCTTAGGGGTTTCAAGCTTGTTTCGAGGTAGGTGATGGTTGTTATTCTATGATTGTGTGATGTATGTTTGTTCTTGCTTCATTATGATACCTGTATATATGTGAATGTTGTATTTTTTATCACATTAATTGTAAATGAGGATATTTGAATGATGAATGCAATGAATCATGACTTGATATTATGATTATGAGAATGTAATTTGTGATTGTAATTGTGATTGTGGCTTGTTGAATGGATCGGGTGTTGCGTTCCGACAAACTAAATTGGATCGGTTGCCATATTTCGGCAAAATTATGGGATCGGTTGCCACGTTCCGGCATAATCATTGGATTGGGTACCACGTTTTGATATGCTAACATTTTGGGATTGGGTTCCATGATAGGACCAATGAGTTGATATAACTGTGATATTTGAGAATCATGAAATTATTCGTTGTTAGTAAAATGATGATGATATTTTATATGTTTGATGTATGCATGTTATTGTATTGTTGTCTTGACTTATGTTTGTTGCACTTAGTGGGATAGCCGTGTGATCCTACCAATACACTGTGGTTGTGTACTGATACTGCACTTGCTCTTTCTTTGTTGAGTACATGGCATCTTCAGGCGCCTATTGATAGACCTCGCTTAAAAGATCAGTGATAGTCGTTCGAATTCAAGGGTGAGTCAGTTCTTCCGAGCTGACATGAGTTCACTTTCTGTCTATGTCCACATTTCGGACTTAGACTTTCTAGCTAGTTGTTAGTACATTAGTTTGGGGTTGTAACACTTCTTGTTTAGACTTTTGGTTCATTGTTAGAGTTTTGGTACATTGACTTTCAGATTCTAGGCATTAATTTCCGCAATTCGTTGTTAGATATTTTGGAAGTTTATGGGAACTTCAGTATTTAGTCATTTAACTTGCTTCCGTAACTTACATTAAGTTGATCTGATTCAAAATAACTTCTTCTTTTTTTACTTTGACTTAATAGGAAATTTAATAAAGTAAATAATATTTTTGAATCATATATAAGTTCATAAATTAAATATATGTATAATTCATCTAAATACAATTTTAATTAATATACCATGTGAAAAGGTCAAAATTAAAGCTCACTTGCCAAAAAAAAAACACATTCTTCTTGAAACTGACTAAAAAGGATTGTATGGTAAACTAATTAAAATTTAAAAATAATCACATTTATATATTCATAACTATAAAAATTAATTAATTTTTTTTTTATCTATAAGAGCAAATGAGTAATGTTTTTCCCATTTGTAGACCCTCATATTTCAAACATTATAAACAAGGAATGTTATGATTGAGTTAATTTCCTGAGTGGGAAATTGTCTATTAATTAAAACTATATTTGATTTTTTAAGATTATAAAATCACTCAATTTTCTTCAAAATATACTAAATAACAAAATAATATTTTCCTCTTTAGTTAACATACCATGTCACATAAAATACTATACTCAATTCAAATTTGAAAAGAGTAAAAATAGAAAATATTACCTTTTTAGAATAATTTTTTATGACCAATTTTATTATTATTTGAGAGCATATACACAACATTCATAAAGCCTAATATAAAAGAAAGAAAAATAATATTTGATTCATTTGAAGCGACTTGAAAAAAGAAGAAGAAGACCAAACAGTGTTTTTAACTTTATAAAATTAAATAATAAGCAAATCATTTTTATCAAAAAGAAAAAAGGAAAAAAAAAGCACAAGTCCAAACTTTAATTTATGTTTATGAAATTGTCAACTAATTTTTTTTTTGTAGTTTTTTAGAATTGTAAAATCACTCAATTGTTATTATTATTATTTTCAAATATACTAAATATTACAAAAAAAAAAAATCTCTTCTAGTTGACATTACATGTGACATTAAATATTTTATTCAATTCAAATTTGAAATTCTTAATTATTAGAGAAGAGAAAAAGATAAAATATTACCACTCCAGAAGAAATTTTTATGAACTTTTCATTATTTGATAACACATAGTTTGACATACATAAAGCCTAATATAATATAGAGAGAAATAATATTCATTTGGAGTGAATCAAAAAAAAAAGAAAAAAAACCAATGTATTCTAACTATATAGAATTAAATAACAAGCAAATCAAAGGAAAAAATAAGAACACAAGTCCAAACTTAGTAAAAAGTATTGAATTTTTTTTATTTATTTTAGCAAAAGTATAGGCTTTCTATATAAAAATTAATAACATAAATTCCATCTTCTGTTGGAGCTCCATGAATTTCCAAATGTCTCCAACTATTTTTTTCAACATAAATCAAATGCAACTATTGATTTCTTCAAATAATCCATCATATAGATAACTCCTTCAATATATCAAGTTTTTATACTAAAACTTGGGGGGGAAATCAAAGATACCTTTAATTTTTCTCCATGATTTGTCTATCCGTAAAGTGAAAATAAAATTTCGTACATGTCCACGTGAATTATCAACCTGCATCAAAACATTGTACTTCTTTTCTACGGGCTCATAACCTAATGAATAGTAATATGAAGATTCAACTGAGCGAGAATATTTTCTCGGATAGGGAAGTACTAGAATTTTTCTTGTACTGGGATTGAAAATTCTAACAGGCTCCTTATCGTGCTTCCAATTGCAGTATGAACCATTAACACACGGTCCATTGAAGTATTGATCGTGACAATCAGAATTCTATCTAGATGTATTTCCATCTTCGTTAAGATCTACAACATATAGATTTTCAGTTTTCCCCATAAGGAATTTTGTTCCACCTTCGCGAGTCATAGAGCGTAGGTGATGGACATGAGTGAAATCTAAATTCAACACAAGGGCATCAAAAAAATTAGAAACACACCTAAACCGCATCAATGACATAATAGGATTCCATAGAAATATTTCAATAATTAATTATTGGGGAAGTGTAGGGATTCTTCTCATAGGTATCATCTTGTATCCTATGTAAAGGAGGCTAAAGACTGAGTGAGTCAATTAAAAGTCTTGGCAAGCTTTTATAAGTGGCAATCTTTTTCTTATTAAATGTCTTATTTGACTTTATTAAACATTAGCATGGGATTAGATTTATATTAAGTTGGTGTAACGACCGGGTTCCGTCGTTATAGAAAATCCAACGGGGAAAATTTTGGTTCGGAAATTTTTTTCGTAGTAACTTGGAAATTCTCAACCTAGTTCAGATTTGGACGAAATTGGAGTCATTAATGTCTAGAGAAATATCGTAGCAATTGAGTGATCTATTTATGATTTTTATTACATGAGTAGTTAGATAAGCCGTTAAGGAATCCGTACAACTTTACAGAATTGAATTAGGGCGAGTAGAACTCCCGAAATTGATCTTAGTGTTAAGGCGTATTGTGAAATGGGTGTTTTGGAATTCTTTAAATAGCTCACTGTTTCGTGCAAGCTGCTTTGGTGGTGATTTTGGTCGCCAGGGTGGGGCCGCTGTAACTGGATGAGGGCCGCTGTGGTGGGTCAGATGCGACTTAAAGTCGTAAATAAACCCCAAAAATGTTTTATTTTGCAATATTCGAACTTGAGAGCTAAAGAACGAACCTAAGAGACTAATTGGCAGTTTTCCACCATTCTTGAGGCTAAAGGTAAGGTTTTAACTCCCCGAATCCATTATTCGATCCGTAGAACATAATCTAATGGGTAATTATCGATGGGGGAGGGTTTTGATCTAAAATATATGGTGGAAACAACCCTATTTTGGGTACCTGGGATCATGGGTATGATCTAGGGTTCATAGGATTGTTAGTAATTTGGGTAATTAGTGATCGTTTATTGATTCTCGTATTATATTGATTGTTTGTAGACCAAGAACAAGCGGAACGAATCCAGAAAGGGAAGGATCAAGTTTCTTAGGGTTTCAAGCTTGTTTCGAGGTAGGTGATGGTTGTGACTCTATGATTATATGTTATATGTTTGTTCTTGCTTCATTATGATACATGTATGTATGATGCTTATCGTGACCAACGACACTAGCCTACGGTACGAGTGTCTACAATCGTCGATAATATAGTAACCCAACCAAGGGTTGGGGTCGTGTCCCAAGGGAGTGGTAGTGAAAATAGTAGTTAAACTAGAATCTTATTCTAATTAGTTGTAGTTTAAAATAAATTTTCAAATAAAAGGCAAAGTAAATTCGATCGATGACACAAAAGTGTCAAATATCGATGGTTTTTTTTGTCACAAGTAGTAAAAACAACAAAAATAAAGAGAAGATTTAAGTATGGGGAGAAG
Organism: Solanum chiquidenum; assembly: GCA_029582725.1. Lineage (NCBI taxonomy): Eukaryota > Viridiplantae > Streptophyta > Magnoliopsida > Solanales > Solanaceae > Solanum > Solanum chiquidenum. The sequence goes on along the minus strand of JAJOOS010079855.1, from coordinate 41,151 downwards.
TTTTTGGGGTGTGACTGCAATATATATTGATATAAATAGTTGGGTACATGCTTTCGATAGGAAATTTGCAAGATAATAGTGACTAGGCTAAGCTTTAGATGGAAATAAGTTCCCTCTCGAGCAACTTACCCCGTTTCAAATGAGTTCCTCTCGAACACCCATTTGCCGCATGAAGACCAGCCTACACCTTACCCCACTCATTCTCTCGAGTTGAGTGTTAGGATATGGGACTAGGGCTCACCCTCTTGGGCTGAACCTTATGTCGACCCACTCCATAGGCCATCAGTCTAGCGGTCTTGGTTTCACGACCTCCCTCTCGGGCAAGCCGAAAATACATGGGTGGTTTTGTATTTGCAACTACAAAACCTTTAAATTAAACCACAACCACTAGGTCAAATCACCATTAAAATACATCTAACCTATCAGCAAGCAAGACCTAACAATAATATAAACACATATTTGCTAAATCACACCCCAAGAATGGGGGTTTCTAGCCACATCAACAAATAAAAATTATACCTAAAATGATAAAGAAATCAAATGGGTATAAGAAATTAAACCTTGATAAGCAAAGGAAGAAGAATGGAGAAGACCCACTTATAATTTGGGGAAGATTAACTCCTTCTCTCTTCAAGTCTCCCAAAAACCTTCTCCAAACTTGAGAGAAAATATGAAAGCTAAAGTAAAAATTATAATATTGTTCAGACTCTCATGTTTTACACAAAAACTAGTAAAGAGTTTAGTATTTATAGACTTCACAAAATAGTGTTGGGATCGCTCGGCGAGGTTAGTTGCGAACACCGAATGACTCGGCGATTCACCCTTCTTCTAGTTCATCGTCGTTTGTGCTTTGCCTTCAGCATCTGTATGTTCTGGATCATTGGGCGGCATACTTCTGCTTCGCGGAACTGATCGGTGAAACGCCGACTGCTCCTTTCATCGTCTTTTTTATCGTTCTCCTTTAGGGCTTCGCGTACTGGAACAAAGGGCGTAGTGCATTCCTTCGGTGAATCGCCAAGCATGCTTGGCGATGCTCAGGCTTCAGCTTCTACGTTCTTTTTAACCTTTTTGTTCCGTTTTGCGCCTAAATATCCATGCTTCCATTAAAACTTCAAATACCTGAAACTTAAGTGTTTTCATAAGATATTTAGACTAAATAAGCATTTGAGGACACTATTTCTATTAAAATAAAACCCTAAATGAGTCCAATTTGTGGACTCATCAACACCCCCAACTTAAACTTTTGCTTGTCCTCAAGTAAAATTTCAAGTTCAGCAGTTCAAAGTTCAAATAGGATGTCTCAAATAGTGCTACACAAGACTAAATCATGAACATACACAACAAGACTCAAATTACTCATGCAAAGATCAATTGTGTACTCAAAAATTTAAGTTGTGACACACCATTACCAAAGATTATCATGCTCGCAATACTTGCTACTTGTGCAAGTTCAAGATCAACAAAAAAAATCTAAATGCCCTCACATAAAGAATGATTTCATATTCACATAGAGGTTAATCAATTCAAGATTAGGAATCAGATGCAACGCTCACACTCAAAAAGAGGAACACAATGCATGTTTTCACCCATAGGCTTGCCTTTATTTTCCAATCGATCTTTGGTTTGGCTCACTCAAGATCAAAAAGGTATTTCTAAACCTTGTAAATGGGCTGAGTGCACAGGTATGGTCATTTAGGCTCAATGAATTTTTCCTCATGAGATGTGGTATTCTCAAGGCATCCCCCTCTTTTCCTTTATCAATTCTTTTTCTAGTGTTTCTAAGTCATATTTTTATTCACCTCTATGGATTTCTTGGAAACCCAATTTATTTTATACTTTTATTCCACAACTTTTTCTTTTTCATTCTTTTATTTTCTTTTTCTTTTCTTTCTCTTTTCTTTTATATGGAGGGTTTCCATTGTTCCGCAACACCATGGGTTAAGGGTGACTTTTCTTGCACTTCTTGACTTCTCCTTTTCCTTTTCACCACACCCCCAACTTAGGATTTTGGCCTAAGTTGGCTATTCACTAAAGCACAAATCAAGAGGATTATAGGTAGTGGGTCAAGTAAGGTCTAGGGTTCATCAAGGTACTTCCAAAGAAAGGTAAGGCTCAAAGGGTGTTCAAGAGAGTTTCACATGCTCACGAGTAGGCCACAAAAGTGGTATATGTCAAATTGGCTCACACTCTTCAAAAGTTGCCTAAGATCATCTCAAGAGCACACCTTACTAAATCAATTAGACTAACGGGGCAAATTCTAGGTTTATTCATGCAAGGTACAAAGTAAGCTCATCACACAAGGCATCGACACTTAAGTCAAATAAGACTACACACTTTTGCTAGTGTGCAACGGTCATTACAAGAGAATCAATTTGAGAAATGGCTAATCACAACGAGATGCAAAGAGTTCATATATTGTCTATGCAACTTCATTTGTTCTCTTCATAGCCGCACATTCATGTTTGTTCAATTGAGAGCACTATTCAAGTCATCGACATTGATCAAAATCGAGACTTGAATTTGTACAAGAACAGCCACTTTCAACACAAGAGGTGGCAAAAAAATTCAAAAAAATGAAATTTTTTCGGAAGGGTCAAAATTATTTTTCAATTAAACCCAAAAGAGAGCCATAAGCTCAAACAATGGCAAAGCAGTTTTAAAAACAGACAACCCAAATATATACAAAAAATATCATTCAAAACAAACAAACAAGGTGAGCCTCACCCCACCACAAAAGAAATGCGTTTGTCCTCAAATGCGAGTAATAGTATCTAAAAAATAAAATCAAAGCAAGATAAGGAGAGAGGTAAAGAGAAATCCTATTTATGCGGCCTCTCCTCTTGTCGGGGAACCAGAACTCTGAGCTGCAGTCTGTAATTGGGCATCAGTGCCCGGAGTAGTCACATCAAGAGCAGCAGTGCCACGTCCTGTAGGGGCTGTTGTGGACGTCTCAGCATGCGATGCCTGGATCACCAGCTGCACAACTGTCCCTACAAGATCTGACAGGTTCCCAAAGATGTTTTGCTCCTCCAGTGTTGCTGTCAGTTCCTCATCAGTCTCAGCATAAGCATTTGCAGTTGCTGCCTCTCCAGGTGCATCTCGGTCCTCAGCGGTTCTCATCAAGTCATTGAAGTCAACATATTTTAGATAGTCTATGTCCATTCGCAGACCCGCAACATCGACTTGTAAAGCCAGTACCTCAGATGACCTCCCATGTCTGCCTCACATGTTGTAACCCTCAAGGTCGAAGCATCGACAGAGGTCTGGATGGGGGCAAGTGTAGCGACATAGAAACCTATTTCTATCAGAGAGGCCCAGCACACGTCATCCTTATACTATATTTGCAAATTAGTGCAAAATTTTCAAAAATAAATTCAGGGTTTTAGAGACTAACCTTTGATGCCGATCAAATAGCTTTTTGTAATGCTAGGCAGCAAAGAAATCCAACTCAAAGAACTAATAACCGACTAAATTATTAATTTAAGGCAAAAATTTAGAAAATAATACCTTTTTGTGTGATTTTGGAGAGTTTGAAATGAGGGAAAGTGAGAGATTCAAAAATTTGACTTTTGGCATTTATATAACCGTTCAGTTTTTGTCCATTCGGCGATGTTAGTTGCACTCGGCGAAGCGTCGAGCAGTCTTTTATCCCGCCCTTTCTTCAAAATCTTCAATTTTCTGGCGGCGAAATCGGCAGTCTACATCGAGATCGCCGAATAGGTTGGTGATGCACCGAGCTGCTTTTTGAGTTCACCGAGTTTTACAGGCTCTGCAATGCACTAGCATTGAGCCCAACATCGGATTCAGCCAAACTCGCCGACCTATTAGGCGAATCACTTAATGAACCTGTTGCTCGCCAACTTAAAATTTTCCACACTTATCTCATTTTTAACCTACCACATTAACACACCATTATTTATAAAAGTAAAATTGTACATTTACGACCTTGGGTTGATTCCCAAGAAGTGCCTTATTTAACGTCGTGGCTCGATGTAGGTCCTGTCTCACTCTTTATTATTGGAGCTAGGCCTAGTGTCACTAGGTAACCCCAATATATCATTTGGATGGAGCTGAGGCATTCCAAACATCAGGAGTGATCTGATGTGTTGGATTGATCTAGAATGAGATCCAATCAATTGATTCAACGCTTCAACATTCTCTCTCATTTCGTCCAATACTCGATCTTGATAGGTGATCTTTTAAAGAATGATTTGAAGTGTGTCCTGAACATGAATTTTCTCATCTTCTCTAGACTTATTCCGCGCATGAGGAGGTATGTACCTCCCTTGGTGTTTGCACTAGTTTTCCACCTCAGATATTTTGGTAATCAAGTCATTTAGTTGAGATACCAGTGCAGCTAGTGTGAAGTCACCTTCGACTTCTTGATCTGCCTCAACTGGCTTGCCACACACTCCCTCTGTCATGATTAGAGGACCTGCATACACAAGCAATAAACAAAGAAAAACAAAACTAAAAGTAAAATTAGTAAAAACTACACTAAAAAGAACAAAAACTATAGAAATATACATCTTCACGTGACACCACTCCCCTGCAGCGGTGCCATTTTGATTCTTATCGTGACCAACGACACTAACCTATGGTACGAGTGTCTACGATCGTCGATAATATAGTAACCCAACCAAGGGTTGGGGTCGTGTCCCAAGGGAGTGGTAGTGAAAATAGTAGTTAAACTAGAATTTTATTCTAATTAGTTGTAGTTTAAAAGAAATTTTTTAATTAAAAGCAAAGTAAATTCGATCGATGACACAAAAGTGTCAAATATCGATGGGTTTTTTTTGTCACAAGTAGTAAAAACAACAAAAATAAAGAGAAAATTTAAATATGGGGAGAAGTTCTTGGGATGTGAAATTAAACCTTGATAAGTAAAGGAAGAAGAATGGAGAAGACCCACTTCCAATTTGGGGAAGATTAACTCCTTCTCTCTTCAAGTCTCCCAAAAACCTTCTCCAAACTTGAGAGAAAATATGAAAGCTAAAGTAAAAATTATAATATTGTTCAGACTCTCATGTTTCACACAAAAACTAGTAAAGAGTTTAGTATTTATAGACTTCACAAAATAGTGTTGGGATCGCTCGGCGAGGTTAGTTGTGAACACCGAATGACTCGGCGATTCACCTTTATTCTAGTTCATCGCCTATTGTGCTTTGCCTTCAGCATCTGTATGTTCTGGATCATTGGGCGGCATACTTCTGCTTCGCGGAACTGATTGGTGAAACGCCGACTGCTCCTTTCATCGTCTTTTTTATCGTTCTCCTTTAGGGCTTCGCGTACTGGAACAAAGGGCGGAGTGCAGCCCTTCGGCGAATCACCAAGCATGCTTGGCGATGCTCAGACTTCAGCTTCTACGTTCTTTTCAGGCTTTTTATTCTGTTTTGCGCCTAAGTGTCCATGTTTCCATTAAAACTTCAAATACCTGAAACTTAAGTATTTTCATAAGATATTTAGACTAAATAAGAATTTGAGAAAACTATTTCTATTAAAATAATGCCCTAAATGAGTCCAATTTGTGGACTCATCATGTATGTGAATATTGCATCATTGATCACATAAATTCTAAATGAGCATATATGAATGATGGATGCCTTGTATCACTTCTTGATTGTATGATTATTGAGAATATACTTGTGATTGTGATTGTGGCTTGTTGAATGGATTGGGTGTTGCATTCTGACACACAAACTTTGATCGGTTGCCACGTTTTGACATAATTATGAGATCGGTTGTCGCGTTTTGACATAAACATTGGATCGGATACCACCTTCTGGAATGCTAACTATTTGGGTTTGGGTTCCATGATAGAAACAATGCTTTGATATAATTGTGTATCTTAAGAAATGAGAAATTGTTCGTTGTTCGTAAATATGATGATATTGTATATGTTCGATATATGCATGCGATTATATTATTGTATTGACTTATGTATGTTACACTTAGTGGGATAGTTGTGTGATCCTACCAGTACATTGTGGTTGTGTACTGATACTGCACTTGCTCTTTCTTTTTTGAGTACAGGGCATCTTCAGGGGGTTATCGACAAACCTCGTTTAGAAGATCAATGATCGTCGATCAAATTAAAGGGTGAGCAAGCTCTTTCAGGCTTCCATGAGTTCTCTTTCGTCTATGTCCACCATTTTGGACTTAGACTATTGCACTAGGATTTCTTATGTTTAGTATGGGGTTGTACCCCTTCTTGTTTAGACTTGTTAAGCTTTAGATGTTTTGGTACATTGACTTTCAGGTTCTAGGTGTACTTTTCCACATTGTTAGTTGTTAGATCTTTTGGAAGTTAATGGGAACTTCAGTTTTAGCTATATAACTTGCCTTTGTATCTTTAAATGCTTTAATTTTTGGTTTAGTTGCTTGGTTTGGGTTGTAGTAGTGATTCTCCCATCGAAGGGTTAGTGTTGGTGTCAATCACGACAGCCTGGGTCATGACAAAGTTGGTATCAGAGCCTATGTTCGTTGATCTTGATGTACCAAAATGAGTCTAGTAGAGTCTTGCGCAATGGTACGGGGACGCCTTTACTTTTCTTCGAGAGGCTATAGGACTTTAGGAAATCTCTTCATTTTCTCTTGTCTCCTTTCGTGCTATGATTTGATTCCAATTGGTATCTGGCGATTCGAATTGGTAGCTAACCTTTTTTACTCTTCTGTCCGCAGATGGTTAACACTAGATTAAACGGCGTCAAGCCCGTAGCTCTCGTCAATGCTCCAGCTGAGGAATCTACAACAAGAGGTTGCGGTCGAGGTAGGGGTAGAGGCCGAGGAAGAGTGACGCCTACTAGAGATGGGGTACCGATCGGAAATGCTCCCCAAAATGAGGCCCCTCATGTGCATCATAAAGAGTTAGAAGAGGATATTGAGGTTGAAAATGATGAGGAGGTTGGAAAAGAGAAAGAGGTGCAGGCTGAGACTATAGACCCAGTGTTAGCTCAACAGATCATGTAATTCTTGAAAGGGATGGTTGGTCGTGGAGTGCTTTCTTCTGTTCAAGCAACTCAAGCTCCTACTAATCCCCTTGTTGCTAGCACTGCGCCCAAGGTGGGTGGGACTGGAGGTAATGATGCTTTCTTAAGTCCTTTGTTGGGTTCTGTTATGATTGATAATGAGCATGAAATGTTAACTATGTTTTTGAAGCTAAAGCCTCCTGTATTTCTTGGTTCTGAGAGTGAGCATGCTTATGAGTTTATCTTAGACTGCTATGAGAGGCTTCATAAGTTAGGAATTATCCATCAGCATGGGGTTGAGTTCGTGACTTTTCAGCTTCAATGTGAGGCTAAGCAGTGGTGGAGGGATTATATGGAATATAGATCTTCAACTTTACCTCCACTTACTTGAACCCAATTTCATGCTCTGTTTATAGAGAAGCATGTGCCTAGAACTTTGATAGATCGCAAGAAGGATGAGTTCATGGTTTTGGAGCAAGGTGGTATGTCTGCAGCTGCTTATGAGGCCAAGTTCCATGCTTTGTCTAGATATGCTACTCAATTGGTGACTACTGAGAAGGAGAGGATTTGTTTAATTATTAGGGAATTAAACTCTGAGTTGGAGGTATTATCTGTTCATATGACCTCTGCAGGGAGAAGCTTTAATGAGGTAACAAACGTTGTGAAGAAAGTGAAGGGGGTGAGGCGAGACGGTCAGGCTAAGGCATTGGAAAAAAGGGCCAAGAACTTGGCTAACTTTCAAGGTTCTTACTCCAAGTGGTCCGAAAGGCCAACGCTTGCAGCCAGGCCAATTCAGTTTGCTATGCCCGCCTCTACAGGTAATTACTCAGGAACTCCACCTCATAATTTGATTCAATATAGCTAGGGAGTCGCTCCTTCAGCAGGGAGCAGACCATCTTTTGATCGTACATGTTATAATTATGGAGAGCCTGGGCACATGAGGAGAGATTGTCCCCACCCGTACATGATGGATTCCGCATAATAGAAGACTAGAGCAGTGGTACCCATGGGAAATGGTAATAATGGTTGAGGCATCCACAAGGTGGGCGATGAGGTAATCAGTGAGGCCGTGGAAGTAGAGGAAATGGCAATGCAGATAGAGGTAACGTGCAACCAGGCATGGAAGTGGTTCATCAAGATGATAGGGCTCAATGTTATGCCTTTCTGAGAAAGAATGAGGCAGAGGCGTCTGACACAGTGATCACAGGTACTGTTCTTGTCTGTGACCAGATGGCTAATATGTTATTTGATCCGAGTTATACTTATTCATATGTATCTGTGCGATTTGCCTCAGAATTTGCTATGATTTGTGATATACTTGATGCCCCTATCCATGTTTCTACCCTAGTTGGAGAGTCAGTCATAGTCACTCATGTCTATCGTGCTTGTCCTATTTTGTTATGGGTTTTTAGACTTGGGCTGATTTGGTGATTTTGGATATGACTTATTTTGATATAATCTTAGGCATGACTTAGTTGTCCCCCTATTATGTTGTACTTAATTGTAATACTAAGTCTGTAACTCTAGAAATTCTGGGAAGGGAAAAATTAGAGTGGGAAGGGGTGTACAAGCCTAAGGAAGTTAAGATCATATCCTCCATTCGAGCTAGAAAATCGGTATGGCAGGGTTGTTTGGCTTATTTGGCTCATATTATGGATGTTGAGGTTAAGCTCTATCTATTGAGTATATTCCTGTGGTGTCGAAATTTAGAGAGGTGCTTCCTAATGACTTGCCTGGTATGCCTCCGGATAGAGATATATACTTCTACATTGATTTAGAACCTGGTACCCACCCCATTTCTATCCCTCCATATCGCATGGCTCCGGCGGAATTAAGAGATCTTAAGGCTCAATTCCAAGAGCTTCTTGATAGAGGATTTATTCGTCCTAGTTCTTCCCCATGGGGTTCTCCAGTTTTGTTTGTTAAGAAAAAAGGATGGAAGTATGAGAATGTGTATAAATTACCAGCAATTGAATAGGGTGACTATTTAAAACAAGTATCCTTTGCCTCGAATAGATGATCTTTTTGACCAAATACAATGTGCATCAGTTTTCTGCTAGATTGATCTAAGGTCTGGTTACCATCAATTAAAAATTACATACGAGGATGTACCCAAGATGGCGTTTAGAACCCGCTATGGGCACTATGAGTTTCCAGTTATGTCTTTTGGTATGACTAATGCGCCTGCAACTTTCATAAGCTTGATGAATGGGGTGTTCAAGTCGTTTCTTGATTCTTTCGTTATAGTCTTTATTGATGATATTTTGGCCTATTCGAAAAGTGAGGAAGTGCATGCCGACCATTTTCGTATTATTTTGGGTGTTCTTGGGAAACAAAGGTTGTATGCTAAATTCTCTAAGTGTGAATTTTGGTTGACTTCGGTTGCATTTTTGGGACATGTAGTTTCAAAACGAGGGGTAATGGTATATCCTCAAAAGATGAGGCGATTAAGAATTGGGTTGGGACTAGCTCTATGACGGAAGTTAGGAGTTTTGTAGGGGCTTGCTAGCTACTATCATCGAATTGTGAAGAAATTTGCTTCTATTGCCACTCACTTGACTAATTTGACCAAAAAGGAGATACAATTTGAATGGACTGAAAAATGTAAGGAGAGCTTTCAAAAGCTCAAGACTCTTTTGACCACCGCCCCTATTCTATCATTACCGGTGGAAGGTAAGGATTTTATTGTTTATTATGATGCTTCACATTCTGGTTTAGGTGTTGTATTGATGCATGATAAGAATGTTATAGCTTATGCATCGCGTCAATTGAAGGTGCATGAGAAGAATTATCCAACCCATGATTTGGAGTTGGCAGCGATAGTGTTTGCTCTTAAGATCTGACGGCATTACCTCTATGGGGTTAAGTGTGAAGTGTTTACTTATCATCATAGTTTGCAACATGTGTTCACTAAAAAGGATCTGAATTTGAGACAGCGAAGGTGGATGGAGTTACTCAAGGATTATGATGTGATCATTCAATACCATCCAGGTAAGGCTAATGTAGTAGCAGACGCTTTGAGTCGAAAAGCGGTGAGTATTTGTAGTTTAGCTTGCTTAAGTGTAACCAAGCAACCTTTTGCTAAGGAAATTCAGACCTTAGAGTCTAAGTTCATGCAGTTGGGCATCTCAAAAAGAGGCGGGGTGTTAGCTAGCATTGAAGTAAGGGACACATTTATTGAAGAGATCAAGGCCAATCAATTTGAGGATGAGAATTTGAATGAACTTAAGAAGAAGACTGTGAGTGGTAAGGCACAACAGACCACTCGTGATGCGGAAGGTGTGCTCAATTTTAAAGGAAGAATCTATGTTCCTAGAGTAGATGACTTGATTCAAAAATTGATGGCAGAGTCTCATGGTTCTCGATATTACATTCATTCGGGTGTGACCAAGATGTATCGAGATTTGAAGCGAATTTATTGGTGGCCGGGCATGAAGAAGGATATAGCGGAGTTTGTGGCTAAGTGTCAAAATTGTCAACAAGTGAATTATGAACACCAAAGGCCTGTAGGATTGCTTCAAAGATTGCCAATTCCGGAATGGAAGTGGGAAAGGATAACAATGGATTTTGTGGTTGGTCTTCCCAAGACTTTGGGGAAGTTTGATTCTATTTGGGTAGTGGTTGATAGATTGACTAAGTCATCCTATTTTATTCTGGTAACAATAGATTACAATGCTGAACAATCGGCTACAGTTTACGTGAAATAGAAAGTGAGGTTGCATGGGGTACCCCTCTCTATCATCTCAGACCGTGGTACCCAATTCACATCCAAGTTTTGGAGGAAGTTACATGATGAATTGGGCACGCAACTCACTTTTAGTACAGCCTTCCATCCACAGACAGACGGGCAGTCAGAGAGGACTATTCAAGTGTTAGAATACATGTTGAGGGCATGCGTGATTGATTTTGGACGGCATTGGGATAAATGCATCCCTTTGTGTGAGTTCTCCTATAATAATAATTATCACTCCAGTATAGATATGGCACCATTTAAGGCACTCTATGGGAGGGGATATAGATCACCCATAGGATGGTTTGAGGCTGAAGATGTGAAACCTTTGGGGGTTGATTTAGTAAAGGATGCTCAAGATAAGGTGAGTGGCATTCAAGTTAAGCTTCTAGTAGCCCAGAGTAGACATAAAAAGTATGAAGACCATAAGGTAAGAGATATGGCTTTTTATACTGGTGAGAATGTTCTTCTTAAGGTATCACCCATGAAAGGGGTGATGAGATTTGACAAGAAAGGTAAGCTAAGTCCGCAGTACATTGGTCCCTTTGAGGTTCTTAAATGTGTAGGACCGGTAGTGTATAGATTGGCTTTACCTCCTAATCTATCGGGTGTTCATCTGGTATTTCATGTGTCCATGTTGAAGAGATATCATGGTGACGGGGACTACATCATTAAGTGGGACTCAATTGTGTTAGACAAAGACCTCCAATATGAGGAAGAACCGATTGCAATTCTTGATTGTGATGTGCGTAAGTTCAAGACCAAGAAGATTAAGTTCGTGAAGGTTCAAGCGAAGCATCGTCCAGTTGAGGAAGCTACTTGGGAGACCGAGAGGGACATGCGAGATAGGTATCCCCAATTGTTTGTCGATTCAGGTATTACTTCATTCCTTTCTTAGACTATTTTTCCTAAGTTTTCACTCGGGGATGAGTGATGGGTAAATTGGTATCTATTGTACCGACCGGGTTCCGTAGTTATAGAAAATCCAACAGGGAAATTTTTTGGGTCGGAAAACCTTTTAGTAGTAACTTGGAATTTCTCAACTTATTCCAGATTTGGACAAAATTGGAGTCACTAAAGTCTAGAGAAATTTGGTAGCAATTGGGTGATCTATTTATGATTTTGATTTCATGAGTAGTTAGATAAGTCGTTAAGGAATCCGTACGACTTTACGAAATTGAATTCGGGCGAGTAGAACTCTTGGAATTGATCTTAGCGTGAACGGGTAGTTTCTGAGTGTCATTGGTTGAAGGCGTGTTATAAAATGGGGATGTTGAAATTCTTTAAATAGCTCACTGTTTCGTGCAAGCCGCTTTGGCGGTTATTTCGGTCGCCAGGGCGGGGCCGTTGTAGCAGGGTGAGGGTCGCTGTGGTGGGCCAGACGCGACTTAAAGTCATAAATAAACCCCAAAAATATTTTATTCTATAATTTTTGAACTTGAGAGCTAAAGAACGAACCCAGGAGACTTCTTGACAGTTTTCCACCATTCTTGAGGCTAAAGGTAAGATTTAAACTCCCCAATCCATTTTTTTATCCGTAGAACGTAATCTAATGGGTAATTATCGATGGGGGAGGGTTTTGATCTAGAATCTATGGTGGAAACAACCCTATTTTGGGTACTTGGGATCATGGGTATGATCTATGGTTCATAAAATTGTTAGTAATTTAGGTAATTAGTGGTCGTTTATTGATTCTCGTATTATATTGATTGTTAGTAGACCAAGAACAAGCGGAACGAATCCGGAAAGGGAAGGATCAAGTTTCTTAGGGTTTCAATCTTGTTTCGAGGTAGGTGATGGTTGTGATTCTATGATTGTGTGGTATATGTTTGTTCTTGCTTCATTATGATACATGTATGTATACGAATGTTGCATTATTGATCACATAAATTGTAAATGAGGATATATGAATGATGAATGCCTTGAATCACTTCTTGATTGTATGATTATTGAGAATATACTTCTGATTGTGATTGTGGCTTGTTGAATGGATCGGGTGTTGCGTTCCGACACACTAACTTTGATCGGTTGCCACGTTCCGGCATAATTATGAGATCGGGTACCACGTTTCGGTATGCTAACTCTTTGGGTTTGGGTTCCATGAGAGAACTAATGCTTTGATATAATTGTATATCTTGAGAAATGTCAAATTTTTTGTTGTTCGTAAATGATGATGATATTATATATGTTCGATATATGAATGTGATTATATTGTTGTATTGACTTATGTATGTTACACTTAGTGGGATAGCCATGTGATCCTACCAGTACACTATGGTTGTGTACTGATACTGCACTTGTTCTTTCTTTGTTGACTACAGGGCATCTTCAGGCAGTTATTGACAGACCTCGTTTAGAAGATCAATGATTGTCGATCGAATTAAAGGGTGAGCCAGTTCTTTCAGGATGCCATGAGTTCTCTTTCGTCTATGTCCACCATTTCGGACTTAGACTATTGCACTAGGATTTCTTACGTTTAGTTGGGGTTGTACCCCTTCTTATTTAGACTTGTTGAACTTTAGATGTTTTGGTACATTGACTTTCAGGTTCTAGGTGTATTTTTCTGCATTGTTAGTTGTTAGATCTTTAGGAAGTTTATGGGAACTTCAGTTTTGACTATTTAACTTGCTTCTGTATCTTTAAATGATTTAGGTTTTGGTTTAGTTGCTTGGTTTGGGTTGTAGTAGTGGTTCTCCCACCGAAGAGTTAGTGCGGGTGCCAATCACGACGGTCTGGGTCGTGACAATTGATCTGATCCAAAATAACTTCATATTTTTGACTTTGACTTAATAAGAAATTTAATAAAGTATATAAGATTTTTTGAATCATATATATCATCATAAATTAAAGATATGTATAATGTATCAAAACTTGGTCTTTATTAACATGCCAAGTTAAAATTAAAAATCATTTTCCAAATAAAGAAAAAAAGACATTTTTTATGAAACATAACTAAACATGTCAAGTGAAAAGTAAAAAAAAAGATCACTTGCCAAAAAAGAAAAAGATATTCTTTATGAAACGAACTAAAAAGGAATATAATATAAACTAATTAAAATAAAATAAAATAAAAAATAATTAAAATTCATGTATTCAATAACTATACAAATTAATTCTTTAACTATAAGGGTAAAGGAGTAAATTTTCTTCTCATTTCAAACACTATAGACAAATAATGTTATGGTTGAGTTAACTTCTTAAATTGTCATTTATATTTTATAAATCATTTATTAAAATTACTTTTTGATTTTTTTAAGACTATAAAATTACTCAATTATTAGTTTTTTTCCTCAAAATATACTAAACAACTAAAGTTTTCTTGTCTTACTTCACATGCCATATCACATTAAACACCATATTCAATTCAAATTTAAAATTCTTATTTGAAAAGGAAAAAAAATTAGAAAATATTATCTTCATAGAAGAACTTTTTTATGATCTTTTTTTTAATATGATAACACATACATTGATATACATAAAGCCTAATATTAAATAATGAAAAATGATATTTGATTAACTTTACATAATTCTACAACACACAAATCTTTTTTTTTTAAAAGGCAAAACTTTGTGGTAAGTAATGTAACTTTTTTAGCGTAACTAGCAACTTTCTACGTAAATAATAAGTCCAAACTTTGGGTTTAATATATCTTCCAGAAAGCGAATGCTATGACTCTTTCATCGTCTTTGCTACTAAGACGTATAAAAAAATAAATGATATTTTTAATTTTTCTCCATAATACATCGTCTTTGCTTGAAATGAACATACTTCATATGGAGTGACTTGAATTTTTAACTATCTTTAAAACTTTATATTTTTTTCCAACGATTCATAATCCAGTGAATAATAATATAGAGGGTTATTTGAGTGAGGAATTTTTTTTCAACAGGAAAGTCGTACTTTCTTTTTAATATTGGGATTGAAATTCTAACAGACTCGTAATACATGAGTAATGATTTTCCATTTGGAGACTCTTGAGTCTTGACACTTATATTTCAAACATTACATTAGAATCGAAGACATTTTTTCTTAATTGATCAGTAAATAATAGACTATAGTAATGTTATAATCATGTCAATAATTTTGTCTTAGTTTTCCCTCGCTTTCATCTAGAATTTATCTTGTTATTCTTTCTAGTGTCAAAGGAAGAAATTTCATTAAAACAATCATGTTCTTTCATCTATATAATTAAAAAAAATGGCAAAAATGACGATTTAATTTAAACTATATCGATAAACATAGCTTTACCGTCGCTTCTCTCACCCACCATTTAAAACAAACAAATGAGGAGGGGAGAATATCCCCCTGAATCAATATATGCTATCAACTTTAGGTGTCATTTGGTTCGTGAACAAGTTATATTAACCTAGACTATACCAATTAAGTGGATATGATAATACTATTAAATTGGTTGAAATATTTGTATTGATAGTAATTGGTTCTTGTTATATATAAATAAAAATATTATTTATATTTTATATTGTGATTATTATTTCTTATTTTCCATGTATTCAAACCAAACAAATTTCATGATTGCATAATTTGAACATGATATTTTCCGACTTTTTGAAAATTTGGAGCTACAACTTGGTTAATTAAGTCTTATGGAAGAATTTTAGATGGTTCTTTTAAATCAAATCTCCAATTTAAGTTGATTAATATGAAGAATTTTATAAAGTATTACATTTTTAATTGATTTTTCAAATTAATAAAAAAACAATTCTTATTAAAGTCAACGGAGCTGGCCTTTTATAGGAGATGACAAAAATCAATGGCAAAAATAAAGGAAGTGTTACTTTCCAATTTAAAAAATAAATTAATTAAATAGGACAAACAACAAAATAAGAACTTAAAGGTTAAATTTTTCACGAAAACGTAGAAATCGTAAAAACATCAAACAACAATAGTAACACTTCATTGACAGACAAACCATATTATTCTACATGGATATATTGTTTAAACCTATGTAGTGAGAACCATTGCTGGCCCCAAGCGAACCCTTGGCCTGGCTTAACTTATAGCGGAAGATTTAATAATCAAGAAACAGTCTCAAGATATAACTAGTGCAACTAACTTCAAGAGATAATAACTTAGCCAAAATGGCAACTCAAGTCTTAATGTATACAACTGAAAACGGAAAGACTAAAGAACTATAACTACTCATCTATAAAGCCTCTAAAATAAAGAGGTATGTCGGGACAAGACCCCCGATCATCCTAACAACTAAAGTACTAAATCAAAATAATAAGGGATCCTCCGAAAAGCAAGAAGGCACACCAACTGACTCTGAGTGCTCAACTAGATCAACGAGGCGCTGGATGCTAATCCTGGTTACCTGTGTCTACATCATAAAATGATGTAGGCCAAATGGCATCACTACATTGAATGTACGAGTATGCGAGGGGAAAACTAAACATAACATAAGCTTGAAAGGAATCTTAAAGGAACAATTACCTTGGCTTTACTCAACTCATGAATAACTCAACTCAAATGCAAAGTAAAACAACAATAATGGTGCAGTTATACAAAGCATTTAAAAACAGGAGGTAGCAACTCAATTTGTTAAAGAAATGCAATTACAACTCAGTTTACATATAAAGTAATATAATAATGTGGGAGTTTGTCTAACTGACAACCACCACTATTAGCCTAAGTGATGATACAACGTCTTGCCCACACTCCTAGAAATGTCCTATAGGATGCCTTAACTAAGTGCATCCACTAATCTATGCTAAAAAGCACTAAGGAATCATCTAAAAAGTATGATCATTTCTACCCATGATGGCTACGTGATTTATGGAGACTTGAGTTATTATGAACTCGCGTCCTCATATCGGTGCTCAATACTACTCCCAAAATATGCTCAGCTCATATGTTTTAAAAACAAAACTCTTTCTTTGGTTTGAGACAATTACTCAAAACTTAGCTTAAAAGCTCTCTTGGAAATCGGTGTTTCCTTTCTTGCTCAAATGTGAAAATATTTTAACTCTTGGGAATACTTAGTTCCCGTATAATCTTTGAAGAAATGAACTTTATTCTTACTCTTTACTCAACTCAAAGCTTAAGTCTTAAAACAAAGTTAAAACGTTTGTAAAAGACTTTTTGAAAACTCTATGAACTTCTCTTGACTTAACTCTTAACCTTTTGATTTAACTCTTAACTTTCCATAATTGAATTATGGATTCAAGGTTCATGATCTCATGTATATGGATGATTTCATGATGTTTAGACATACCTTAGAGTATAGAAATTGACTAGAAAACATAGGTACGTTGCGAAGGACCTACTATAGAAAGAAAAGGGAAAAGGTGGAAGAACCGGCGTCCCTGGCGCTCTGAGAGGCGCGGGGCACCAGCCCTTGAATTTCAGGGACTGACTTGGGGCTCTCTGGCTGGTGCGGTGCCCCAGAGTTCAAACATCAGTGCCCTAGTTGAGGCGCTCTGGCTGGGGCGGCGCTCCAGGCCCCTACCCAAGTGGGTTTTGACTTTTCTCCTTCATTTTTCAACTCTAAACCCCCTATTTCAACTTGGTTCTTTCCCCCAAATGCTTAGAATAAACTACTCTAAAACACACCTAAAATCATGAATCAAACTCAAGAAACTTCAACAACAAAAACCCACAACATTTCGAACGAATTATCATTAAGAACTCATAAGGTTTGCTTTCAAAACAATACAACTTGGCTGAATTGAGTCATGATTGGCGCGTGGGTGAACTAACCCAACTCTATGTGATCTCACATACCTCGTAGGGATTAACCCTTGGCGAAATCCACACGCAATTCTCCTAGAAATCGACGAATATTCTTTACTTTTCTTCTCCTTTCTCCTCTTTTTTCTTTTCTCCAAGCCCTAGCGTGAATTTCCAATTGTCTAAACTGATATAATTTCGATTAGACCCTAATTAAACTCCTAAAATCGAAATAAAATAATTGGGTAAGGAAAAGACCAAACTAGCCTTCCAAAATCTGGATTAGACTTACTTTATTTGAACAGCCAGGCTTCAAATGGGCATATCTCACTCATACGAACTAGAAATCGCGCAAAATTGCCGGAGTTGGAAAGATAATTCCAAGATCCTTCCTAAGGTATATAGAAGCACACCTAACTCATCCTGACATAGGAGTTATGGTCGTTTGAAGTTGACCAAAAACTCAAACTTAACTTAACTTAACCAATTTTCCAGATTTTTTTCATTCTTTCCTAAAATGACTATTTCCAATTCTATCTCTTTCTAGTTCTTTCAATTAGCGAGATGTTACAATATCTCCCCTTTGGAACATTCGTCCTCAAATGAGATTACTCTTACTAGGCTAAGGGTGTAACATCTAACATTCAGCTCAAACACCCAACAAGTAAATCTAACGCATCAAGTATATAAATTAAAAATTACCAAGAAGAGAATTAGTACCTGCTCTGGAATTTCTCCGGGCACAAAGAGATGTGGATATCTCTTTTTCATATCCTCCTCAGCTTCCCAAGTAGCCTCCTCAATAAACTGGTTCCTCTAAAGAACTTTGACTGATGCTACTTTCTTAGTCCTCAACTTGCGAACTTGGCGATCTAGAATTTGAATCGGAATCTCCTCATAGGACAAACTATCCTTGATACCAATATTTTCAGTTGCTATGATAAGTGAAGGATATCCCATGCACTTTTTCAACATGGAGACGTGAAATACCAGATGAACCACTGCTAACTCTTGTGATAGCTCTAACTCATAAGCTACATTGCCAATCCTCTTGGATATTTTGTAAGGACCAATATACCGGGGACTAAGCTTCCCCTTCTTACCAAATCTCATAACACCTTTCATGGGTGAAACTTTCAAGTATACCCAATCATCTACTTCAAAAACTAACTCCCTTCTCCTAACATCAGTGTAGGATTTCTGACGACTCTGCGCCATTTTCAACCTCTTGAATGACTTTCACCTTCTCCATAGATTGATGAACTAAGTCTGGTCCTATCAACTCTTTTTCACCAACTTCAAACCATCCAATAGGAGATCTGTGATAAGTCCACAAATTGGACTCATTTAGGGCTATATTTTGATAGAATTAGTGTCCTCAAATACATATTTTGTCTCAATATCTGATGAAAACCCTTAAGTTTTAGGTATTTGGAGTTTGAGGGAAAGCATGGACACTACTTAGCAAAAGGGAACAAAAGTGGCTTAAATAACGAAGAAATGAAGGCATGAGGATCGCCGAGTCCAGTCAGTGACTCGTTGATGAGCCTGGAGATCGCCTTTTGTTCCAGTTTGCTGAGCCCTGAAGGAAAGGATCAAATCGGCAGAGAAAAAGATCAGTCAACGTGTCGTCGAGCAATTTTGTGAATTAGTACTATGTCGCCCAATGATCCAAACACAACAATGTTGAAGGATAGAGCAAAACGGCGATGAAACCTACTAAAGGGCGGATCGCCGAGTTGATTGGCGATCTCGACTAACGACGCTGAATGATCCGCTGCAACATAGATTTTTTACAACTATAAATACTCGTTGAGAATCATTATTTTAGGATCGAATTTTTAGCTTTGAACAATAATTTTTCCGACTTTGCTTCTATTTTGGAGTTCTAAGTTTGGAGAGGGTTTTGAAGAACTTGAAGGTTCAAAGGGTTTCAACTCCAAGATTTTGGACTTGGGTCTTGTGGATTCTTCACTCTTGACTTGTTTTCAGACTTAAATCTTTATACCCATTTGAATGCAAACTCATTTTGGTATAAATTTCTATCTCTTTAGCATGTCTAGCTAAAACCCCAATTCTTGGGGTGTGATTTTGTGAATATGGGTTAGATTATTTGTTGGGTCTTGCTTGTTGGTGGTTTATTTGTTGTTTGGATGTAATTTCGTTTAGTAGTTGTGGTGGAACTTAATGAAATTGTAGTTGCAAATACGATTTCACCTTTGTGTTTTTGGCTTGCTCGAGAGAGAGATCGTAAAACTAAGACTACTAAATTGATGGCTGGTGGGAGTGGGTCGACATGAGGATCAGCTCGAGAGAGTGAACCCTAGTCTCATTCCCACACACTCAGCTCGAGAGAGTGAGTGGGCTAAAGAGGAGATTGTTCTTCATGCGGCAAGTGGGTGTCCGAAAGGAACCCATTTGATTCGGGGTAAGTTGCTCAAGAGAGAATTTATCCCCACTGTAGTCTAGCCTAGTCACAAATATTCAATGAATTTACTACCAAAAGGATGTACCCAACAATTTAGTCTATCCCATATTCCTATCACATCCTAAGAATCCCGTCTCCATATTAGTACATTTATTTATTTTCACTATTTTTGTTGTGTTTGCTTACTTGTGACAAACCCCCATTTTTAATTGACGCTTGCATCACCTCCTTTGATTTAATATGTTTATATTTGATAATATTTTTAGCTATGACTAATTAGAACTTAATTTTATTTTCTATTAATTTTCACCAACACTCCCTTTGGGACTTGACCCCAACCCTTGGTTGAGTTATTATACTATTGCACAATCGTAGACACTTGTATTGGAAGTTGTGTCTTGATTACGCAAATATCAAAATGGCGCCGCTGCCGGGGAGCGGTATCGGTTGAGAATTTTTAGTTTAATAACATTTTTGTTCTTCTTAGTTGTAGTTCACTTACTTCATCTTCAGTTTTGTTTCGCGTGCTTATGCTAAGAACAGGAAAGATGAACATGCATGAGGAGGAAATGAAGGACAGTCAAGCTGGTCATCGAGATGGTATAGACGATTTAAATAGTGTCTATAATCCGGATCAGTCAAGAGGAATGGGTGCAATTTACATCCCTCAACCTCATGAGAATGCGATGTTTGAAGTCACTAGCACAACTCTTCACCTTCTCCAAATGAGAGGACTGTATGGAGGGCTTGATCACAAAGATCCGCATGAGCACGTCAGAAGCTTTACAAAGGTTTGCAGCCCTTTTTCATTCAAAGGTGTGTCATAAGAGTCAATTGGGCTGTAGTTTTTCCCATTATCTTTGAAAGTAGAAGCAAGCAAGTGATTAACCGAGTTAAAAAAAATCCATCACATCATGGAAGGAGCTGGTCATAGCATTCAACACTAGATTCTTTCCTCCATCAAAATGATGAAGCTTAGAGACGAAATTCAAGGGTTCAAACAAAGAAAAGGGGAACCACTCCATGAAGCATGGATGAAATTCAAGAAGCTCTTACTTAAATGCCCAACTCATGGGCTACCAACCGATTTGTTGCTCCAATATTTCTACCGGATCTTTGATTCAGTTAATAAAGGAGTGGCTGATCAGTTGGTACGAGGAGGATTAATGTTACAAACATTTGAGGTGGCTTCATTTCTTCTAGATGACATGACTAGAATAAATCAAGCGTGGTATACAAAAGATGATCATGTTTCCCCATTCAACTTTAGACTAGCACAAGAGCAATTGGATAAAGAGAAAGAGAGGGATGAAAACATCAAGAAGATGTTGACTCAGATGGAAGTTCTACAGGAGCATATGAAATGAACCTGTGGAGTGTTCAGAGTTGAGGTGGGTTCATCAAAGGGGAGTGCAAGTAGTCCTCGTGTGAATGATTTGCTTTCACGCATCCTTGACAAAGTTGGAGGCTCGAACGATTTATTGAAAGGAATGAAAGATAATTTCTCATCCTTGAACAATAAAGTGAACTCACACGCAGATGCAATCAAAATCCATGAAGGACAATTAAGTTTACTTACAATACAATTGAAACAAAAAATGGAAACGGATGATGAAGATAGAGGGATGGCCGTTGTCACTCGGAGCGAAAAAGAAGTAAAAGGTGATATGATGATAAATGAGGAAGGTCACTTCCCAACTGCAAGCAATGATATGGAGGCCGAAGAAATAACCATCCCACAAGACATCATAAAGGAACCGCAAATTAATGTGGAGAAACACAAACCATGCCTAAATAGAAAGCAGCCTTTATCGAAGATACCTCTTCCATTTCCTCAACATCTCATAAAGAAGAATGAGGATGAAAGGTTTAAGAAGTCTATATCGGTATTCAAAACCTTAACGATTAATCTCCCTCTCATTGAAGCATTATTAGAAATGCCGAGTTACGCCAAATTCATGAAGGAGTTAGTCACTAGAAAGAGGAGCTTGGATTATGAGATGATCAAAGTCTCTCATAGTTGTAGTGCAATTATGTCGAAGGAGTTGATCGAAAAGAAAGATGATCCGGGGGCATTCACCATCTCGTGCACCATAGGCATGCTTAAGTTTGCAAAAGCCTTATGTGATCTGGGAGCAAGTATTAATCTGATGTCGTATGCTATTTATAGACAACTCGGGTTGGGTGAACCACAGGCTACAACTATGAGACTCGTGATGGCTGACAGATCGATCAAACATCTAGTGGGGATACTTTATAACATTCTGGTTAAGGTTGACAGATTCATTTTTTTCTGCCGATTTTTTCATACTCGGCTGTGACATAGATGCCGAAATTCCTATAATCTTGGGAAGACCATTCTTGGCAACTGGAAGAGCGTTGGTGGATGTCGAGAGTGGGAAATTGAAATTTTGGGTCAACGATGATTAAGTCACCTTTAACGTGTGCAAATCAATGAAACACCCGAGTGACATTCATGTAATCTCAACTGATGATGTAACTGACGAGGTTGTGGCTAGTGTGAGTCATTTGATGTGTAGCAAAGAACCTCTTGAAGTTGTGTGGGCTAACGATGAAGAGTTTGAGGTTCAGGTTCAAGATGAAGTGGTAGTCCCATTTTCAAGTAAAGGGGAATTCACAAAGACTCCAATTAAATTGAACATCGACTTGAAAAATCGAGAGAGCCCTCCTACCAAACCATCAACCGAAGAACCACCAAGTCTCAAACTTAAGATATTACCTTCGCATCTCCAATACGCTTTCTTAGGAGCAAATAACACCTTGCCGGTGATTATTGCGGCTGACTTACTTGATTGGCAAGTAAAATTGCTCCTTGAAGTTCTTAAAGGTATATAAAAGCCATCGGTTGGACGATCACTGATATAGTGGGGATTCCTCCAGGCATTTGCACACATAAAATTCAACTTGACAGTGATTGTAAACCAAGTGTTGAACATCAGCAAAGATTAAACTCACCAATGCAAGAGGTAGTGAAAAAGGAGATAATAAAGTGGTTGGATGCAGGAGTAATCTACCCAATTGCGGATAGCAAATGGGTCAGTCCGGTGCAGTGTGTACTGAAAAAGGATGAGTCACGGTTGTCCCTAATGAAAATGGAGAGCTTGTATCTTTACGACCAGTGACATGATGAAGAGTTTGCATGGACTATTGAAAATTAAACTCATGGACTGAAAGTGATCATTTCCCCATGCCCTTTATGCATCAAATGCTCGACCGACTATCCGAGAGAGGATGGTATTGCTTTTTGGATGGGAACTCGGGCTATAACCAAATCTCCATCACTCCGAAGGATCAAGAGAAAACAACCTTTACATATCCATATGGTACTTTCGCCTTCAAACGAATGTCATTCGGATTATGTAATGCCCCGGCTACCTTTCAACGCTGCATGCTATCCATCTTTGCTGACATGGTGGAAGACTCAATGGAAGTATTTATGGATGATTTCTCAGTCGTAGGTGACTCAATTGAAGAATAGTTAAAGAACTTCGGACAAGTGTTTCAAAGATGTGTCGAGACCAATTTAGTCTTAAATTGGGAAAAGTGTCATTTCATAGTTAAGGAAGAAATTGTGCTTGGTCACAAAGTATCACAACAGGGGGTAGAAGTCGACAAAGCAAAAGTCGAAGTAATCAAGAAATTACCGCCTCCAATTTCCGTAAAGGGAGTTTGATGTTTCCTGGGACATGCAGGATTTTATAGGAGATTCATCAAAGACTTCTCAAAGATTGTACTTCCTCTATGAAAACTTTTGAAAAAAGAGGTAACATTCAACTTTGATGATGCTTGTATGGCAGCTTTCAAATGCCTGAGAGATAAGCTAATTTCCACCCCAATCATCATTAGTCATGAATGGTCAGAACCATTTGAAGTAATGTGTGATGCAAGCGGCATGGCATTGGGCGTAGTGTTGGGTCAGAAACGAAACAAACTTTCTCATCCCATTTACTATGCAAGCAAGTCGTTAAACAATGCTCAACGTAACTACACAGTTACCGAGCAAGAGTTACTCGATGTGGTCTATGCATTTGAGATGTTTCGTGCATACTTGCTAGGTACTAAGGTGATTATTAACACTGATCACGCTGCTTTGCGTTATCTAATGGCAAAGAAAGACGCAAAACCCAGATTGATCAGGTGGGTGCTTTTATTGCAAGAATTCAATTTTGAGGTTAAGGATAGAAAGGGTTGTGAAAACCAAGTGGTTGTTCACTTGTCGAGATTGGAAGGCAGGGATAAAGATAGCCAGAGATCAACATAAAGGATGTTTTTCTCGATGAGCAGATATTCACAGTGAACCTCACATAGCCCCCTTGGTATGTTGATTTTGCAAACTATTTGGTGTGCAGATTAATACCGGATGAACTAAACTTTTACCAACAGAAGAAGTTTTTATTCGATGTTAAGAAATATTTGTGGGACGATCCATATTTGTTTAGACAGTGTGCTGATCACATCATCAAAAGATGTGTCCCAGAAGAAGAAGCTAGGGAGATCCTGCACGCTTGTCATGCTTCGCCAGTGGGAGGGCATCATGGTGGTGTTCGGACAACAGCTAAGGTGCTACAAAGTGGGTATTATTAGACGTTTCTTTACAAAGATGCGCAGGAGTTTTTTAAGAGGTGCCCACAATGTCAAAAGCAAGGTGGTGTGTCCAAAAGGCACGAGTTGCCTCTAACATCCATTCTGGAAGTGGAGTTGTTCGATGTGTGGGGAATCAATTTTATGGGCCCATTTGTTATCTCATTTGGCAACAAATACATCTTGGTGGCTGTGGATTATGTGTCTAAATGGGTAGAAGTTGTTGCTCTTTCAAATAATGAGGGAAAAGTGTTTTTCAATTCTTAAAGCTATACATTTTTGCAAGATTTGGGACTCTGTGAGCTATTATTAGAGATGGGGGATCACATTTATGTAACAAATGGTTCTTAGCTGCATTGAGTAAGTATGGGGTTAAGCACAAAGTGGCAACACCGTACCATCCCCAAACAAGTGACCAAGTCGAAGTGTCAAACAAGGAGATCAAAGGCATTTTGGAAAAGACAGTGAATGTAAATTGAACTGATTGGTCGCGAAAGTTGGATGACGCACTATGGGCATATCGCACCGCTTATAAAACTTCAATCGGTATGTCGCCGTATCAATTAGTTTTTGGGAAATCTTTCCATTTACCAGTCAAGCTGGAACATAAAGTAATGTGGGCATTGAAAGCTCTGAATTTGGACTGGGCAAAAACTTCAAAAGAAAGAGTAGAGCAGTTGAACGAGTTGGCCGAGTTCAGGTTTAAAGCTTATGAAAGTTCAGCTCTCTACAAGGAAAAGATGAAGAAATGGAATGATGATATGATACTTCAGCGAGAGTTTAAGGTGGGAGATTGGGTGTTGCTATACAATTAACGACTGAATTTGTTCCCTGGCAAGTTCAAATCAAAATGGTCAGGACCATTTAGAGTGACACGAGTGTTCCACAACGGCGCTATAGAAGTAAAAGGGCAAGAAAGACATGATTTTAAGGTGAACGAGCAACGTTTGAAATTATACTTTGGTGAATGTCAGGAAATTTCTTCGATTGAAGTGGTGTACCTGGAAGATGCTTGAGAGAATTTCCACGTCGAGCCACGATGTTAAATAAGGCGCTTCTTGGGAGGCAACCCAAGTTTTACCGTTTTAAATAAAAGTATATTGGTTGTGCAGGTGAAAGGGTGGAGAGTGATCGACAAGTGCAAGTTGGCAAACAATAAGTCCATTCTGTGAATCGCCAAAGGGTTCGGCGACCCCGTACCAGACCGTCGTTAGACTCAAGACCAAGTTACATTGGAGTCTATAAACCTCGGAGACCACAAAGAATTATTGGTGAATCGCCGACCATGTTGATGATACCGAAGGAGACCGCCGTTAGACTCCACAATAACTGGAGATCCTATAAATTTTGGCGAGGCATGTGATAACTTGGCAAAATGCCAAGTGATTTGACGATCGGGACCAATGTCGCCGAATGGGCAAAAACTGGACGGTCTTGCAGGCCAAAGGTTTAAAATTTTCAAACTCATTCCCTCTTACTCACTTTTTCATCTTCCCAAAATCACACCTACACTCTAGTTTTACATACCTAGCATCTTTGAAGTATTTTTAGTGTCGAATTGTGCTACGAGTTGGATTACATTGCCTCCTAGCATCTCGATATCCATTTGGACAGCATAACAGAAATGGCTAGACCAAAAGTAGCTGGAAGATATTTTCCACCCCGACAAATGGCTAGATCAAACTCCAGGCCGACATATCGGGCACTGATGCCCAGACAAATGGAGCGACTGCTTAGACAGGATCCCCTCTTTACCCCCCTCTGTGTCTTATTTATCTTTACTTTTGGATATTTATTCACATTTGACGACAAACATTTTTTGTTTGTGGTGGGGTGAGGCTCACCTTTTGTGTGCTATTTGTTATTCGTGTTTTTGTGTATATATTTGGGTTGTTCTGTTTAAAAATTATGTTTGATATACTGTTTATGTGGATGTTTGAGCTTATGGCTCCTTTTATTTTAAATTGCAAAAATGATTTTGACCCGTCCGAAAATTTTGCCACCTCTGGTGTGTTGAATGTGGCTATTATTTTGCAAAATTTAAGTCTCGGTTCTGATCAATACCGATGACTTGAATAGTTCTCTCAATCGAATGAACATGAATGTGCAGCTACAATGAGGCCAAATGAAGTCACATAGACAATATGTGAACTCTTTGTATCTCGTTATGACTAGCCTATTATCAAATTGAGTCTTTTGTGATGATCATTGCACACTAGCGAAAGTGTGGAGTTTTGTTTGACTGTAGTGTCAATGCCTAGTGTGATGAGCTTACTTTGAACCATGCATGATAGATCCTAAAATTTGCCCCGTTAGTCCGATCGACTAAGTAAGGCTATCTCTTGATATGATATTAGACAACTTTAAAGAGTGTGAGCCAATTTGACATATACCTCTTTGCGGCCTACCTTGTGAGCTTGTGTGAACCTCTCTTGAACATCCCTTGAGCCTTACCTTTCTTTGGAAGAAACTTGATGAAATCACACCGTTTATTTATCCATTACTCATAATCCTCTTGATTTGTGGTTGAGTGAATAGCCAACTTATGCCAAAAGCCTAAGTTGGGGGTGTGGTGAAAAGAAAAGGGAAAGTCAAGAAGTGCAAAGAAAGTCTCCTCTAACCTATGGTGTTGAGAAAAATGGAACCCCCCTATATAAAATTTTAAAAAAATGAATGAAAAAGAAAGTTGTGGAATAAAGTACCAAAGGAATGGGGTCTCCAAAAATCCATGGGAAGTGAATAATAGGATGACTTATGAGCACTAAAGAGAATGATGAAAAAAGAGGAAAGGAAGTGTTGTGAGTACCACATTTCATGAGGATGAAAGTCACTGAGCCTAAATGACCATACCTTTGCACTCAGCCCCATTACAAACCTTGAAAAAACCTTTTTGATCTTGAGTGAGCTGAAACAAATGTTGATCGGAAAATACGAGCAAACTTATGGGTGAACGCATGCATTGTGTTCTTCCTTGTGAGAGTGAGCGTTGCATCTGATTCCGAAACTTTAAATGATTAAACCTTTGCGTGTGAAATTGGAATCATTCCTTGTGTGAGGGCATTTGAACACTTTGGTTGAGCTTGAACTTGCATTTGAAGCAAGTATTGTGAGCATGAGATTCTTTGATATTGGTGAGTCACAAATTGAATCTTTGAGTGCACATTTGATCTTTGCATAAGTAACTTGAGTCTTGTTGTGTGCATTCATGATTGAGTCTTGTGTAGCACTGTTCGAGACCTCCTTTTTGAATGGCTGAACTTGAGTTTGCTTGAGGACAAGCAAAAGTTTAAGTTGGGGATGTTGATGAGTCTACAAATTGGACTCATTTAGGGCTATATTTTCATAGAATTATTGTCCTCAAATGCATGTTTTGTCTCAATATATGATGAAAACCCTTAAGTTTTAGGTATTTGGAGTTTGAGGGAAAGCATGGACACTACTTAGCAAAAGGAAACAAAAGTGGCTGAAAGAACGAAGAAATTAAGGCATGAGGATTGCCGAGTCCAGTCGGCGAGTCGCCGATGAGCCAGGAGATCGCCTTTTGTTCCAGTGTGCTGAGCCCTAAAGGAAAGGATCAAATCAGAGGAGAACAGGAGCAGTCGGCGTGTCACCGAGTAGTTCCGCGAAGCAGTACTATGTCACCCAATGATCCAGACACAATGATGTTCAAGGTTAGAGTAAAACGGCGATGAAACCTACAAAAGGGCGGATCGCCGAGTTGATCGTTAATCTCGACTAACGAGGCCGAATGATCCGCGCTGCAACACAGATTTTTTACAACTATAAATAATCGTTGAGAATTAATATTTTAGGATCGAATTTTTATATTTGAACAGTAATTTTTCAGACTTTGCTTCTATTTTTGAGTTCTAAGTTTGGAGAGGGTTTTGAAGAACTTGAGGGTTCAAAGGGTTTCAAATCCAAGATTTTGGACTTAGGTCTTGTGGATTCTTCATTCTTGACTTGTTTTCAGACTTAAATCTCCATACCCATTTGAATGCAAACTCATTTTGGTATAAATTTCTATCTCTTTAGCGTCTCTAGCTAAAACCCCAATTCTTGGGGTGTGATTTTGTGAATATTGGTTAGATTATCTATTGGGTCTTGCTTGTTGGTGGTTTATTTGTTGTTTTGATGTAATTTTGTTTAGTAGTTGTGGTGGAACTTAATGAAATTGTAGTTTTAAATACAATTTCACCTTTATGTTTTTGGCTTGCTCGAGAGAGAGGTCGTAAAACTAAGACTACTAAATTGATGGCCGATGGGAGTGGGTCGACATGAGGTTCTGCTCGAGAGAGTGAACCCTAGTCTCATTTCCACACACTCAGCTCGAGAGAGTGAGTGCACTAAGGCGGAGGCTGTTCTTCATACGGCAAGTGGGTGTCCGAGAGGAACCCATTTGATTCGAGATAAGTTTCTTGAGAAAGAATTTATCCCCACTATAGTCTAGCCTAGTCTCAAATATTCAATGAATTTACTACCAAAAGCATGTACCCAACAATTTAGTCTATCATGTATTCCTATCACATCTCAAGAATCCCGTCTCCATATTAGTACCTTTCTTTATTTTCATTGTTTTTGCTTACTTGTGACAAACCCCCATTGTTAATTGACGCTTGCGTCACCCCCTTTGATTTAATAAGTTTATATTCGATAATAATTTTAGCTATGACTAATTAGAACTTAATTTTATTTTTCTATTAATTTTCACCACCACTCCCTTGGGACTCGACCCCAACCCTTGGTTGGATTATTATACTATTGCACGATCGTAGACACTTGTATTGGAAGTTGTGTCTTGATTACGCAAACATCAATCTGTATCTTCTCCCAGAAAGAGCTTCAAAAGGAGCCATTTGGATGTTAGAATGGTAACTATTGTTGTAAGCGAACTCAATGAGAGGTAGGTGATCATCTCAATTACCTTTGAAATAAATCACATAGTCCCTCAACATATCTTCTAAAGTCTGAATAGTGCGCTCTGCCTATCCATCTGTCTGAGGATGAAAGGCAGTACTTAAGTTCACCTTTGAACCTAAGCCTTTCTGAAGAGATTTCCAGAACTGTGCAGTAAATTGCGCTCCCATGTCTGAAATAATCGAAACTGGCACCCCATGAATTCTAACTACCTCTTGAATATACAACTTAGCATAATCTTCTACCGAATGGGTAGTCTTTACCGGTAAAAAGTGGGTTGATTTTGTCATTCTATCAACAATCACTCAAATAGAATCATGTTGTCTGCGAGATGTGATGAAGTCCATATTTATCATTTCCCACTTCCATTCTGGAAGTTCTATATTCTGAGCCGCCATACCACCAGGCCTTTGATGCTCTACCTTAACTTGTTGGCAATTCGGACACTTAGCAACAAACTCTGCAATGCCCTTCTTCATACAACTCCATAAATAAAATTGTCTTAAGTCACGATACATCTTTGTGGAACCCGGATGAATGGAATATCTAGAGCTATGAGCTTCCTCCATCATCCTCTCTTGGAGTTCATCTACCCTTGGTACACACAACCTACCTTGATACCTCAATACACCATCTCCCGCTTGTTCAAAAGCCAACACTTTTTGCTTATGAACATTTGCCTTCAATTCAAGTAAAATAGGGTCTTGGTCTTGCTTCTCTTTTACTTCTGGCACTAATGATGATTCAGCCCCATTCATCACCACTACTCCTCCTTCTGTGGAATCCATTAGTCGGAATCCCAAGCGTGCAAGTCTGTGCACATCTTTTGCTAGCTCTTTCTTATCTTCCTCAAAATGGGCAGTACTACCCATAGATAACCTTCTCAAGGCATCAGTAACAACATTAGCCTTACTTGGGTGATAAAAAATACTCATTTCATAATCCTTGAGTAATTCTAACCACCTCTTTTGTCTGAGATTAATCTCTTTCTGAGTAAACACATACTGAAGACTATTGTGATCGGTGAACACATCCATATGAACACCATAAATATAATGGCGCCATATTTTCAAAGCAAATACTACGACAGCCAACTTTAGATCATGGGTTGGGTAGTTCCTCTTATGAAATTTCAACTGTCTGGAGGCATAAGCTATAACCTTGCCATTCTGCATTAACACACAACCCAAACCAACTCTAGACGCATCACAATAAACATCAAAGCCTTGCGTGCCTTCTGTAAGGTCAATATTGGGGTAGTAGTCAACCTCTTTTTCGATTCCTAAAAGCTTTTCTCACAAGCTTCAGACCATTGAAATTTCACTGATTTCTAAGTTAACTTGGTTAAAGGGGATGAAATAGATGAGAACCCCTCTACGAACCTTCAATAATAGCCAGTCAAACCCAAGGAGATCTTTCAACTGCTCTTTTAGCTCTTTCAACTCTGTTGGAGCCATTCTATATGGAGAAATAGATATAGGATGAGTATCTGGAAGAATGTCTATACCAAAGTCTATTTATCTCTCAGGAGGGACTCCGGGAAGATCATCAGGAAAGACTTTTGGAAACTCTTTTACTGCTAAAACTTACTGAATAGGATGTATCTCAACACTAGAATCATTAACTTGGACTAAGTGATAGACACAACCCTTGAAAACTAACTTTCTCGCCTTAAGGTACGAAATGAAACGACCCTTAGGCACTGCTGAACTACTACTCCACTCCATAACTGGCTCATTAGGAATTTGGAACCTAACAACTCGAGTTCTACAATCAATGGAGGTATAACAGGCATGAAGCCAGTCCATACCAAGAATGACATCGAAATATACCATGTCTAACTCAACTAAATCAGCCATGGTGTCCTTGTGATTGATGAAAATGACACAATCACGATATACTCGCTCAGCTAAAATAGACTCCCCAACAAGTGTAGAAACACAAAAGGGTTCACAAAGTTTCTTAGGAAAAACATCAAAATTATTTGCAACATAAGTAGTCACAAATTATAAACTTGCTCCTTGGTCTAGCAAAGCATAAACATCAAGAGTAAAGACTTTGATCATACCAGTGACAACATCTGGATAATTCTCTTGCTCTTGACAACTAGTGATCGCATAAAGGCGGTTTTCTCCTCTGCCGATACTGGAAGGAGCTCCTCTAGGTGCATCCCGGTCTGGTGGAGCAACTGATGAAGATTGAGCACTATTGCCCTAATTCCCATTACCTTGCCAGTTCTTTGGGCACTCTTTCATGAAGTGGCCCTCTTGTCCACACTTGAAACAACCTGTAGAGCCATCGCGACATTTACCTGAGTGGGTCCTACCACACTTAGAACATGTAGGAGCCTAGTTACCTCATTATGCCACACTACCCTGAGACTGTACAGTTTCTGAAGTGCTATGAATTCTGATTATTGTACTCACCTTTGTTTCTGGGTGCCGGTGCACTACCAGATGATCAAGCAGGTCCTTTTATCTTTTGTTGGAAAGAAGACTGGTTCACGTTATTTCTTTGTTGCCCAAACTCATTCCATGTCTTCACTTTCTTGTTTCTAAACTCCTCTTTATCCCTCAGCTTCTCTTCCTCAACCTGCTACACATAGACCATCAACCTTGCTATATCTGTGTCCCCAATTAGCATGGCTTCCTTGCCCTCTTTGCCTGATAGACGGGAAAACCCAGCAACAAAAAGACTCATCCTGCTTCTCATATCCGCAACCATCTCCGAAGCATATCGGGAAAGTTAGGTGAACTTCAAGCTGTACTCATGAACACTTAGTAAATCCTGCTTAAGAGTGAGAAACTCTCGTACCTTGTCCTCTCTCAGTTCTCGGGGAAAGAAACGCCCCAAGAAGGCCTCCTCAAAACAAGCCCAACTCGCAGGTGGTGCTCCCTTAGCTCTACCCTTTTCCACTGGTCAAACCAAGTCCTAGAAATATTCTTCAGTTGATATGCAGCTAGTTCTACTTGCTCAGCATTGGAAACGTGCATAACCTCAAATACCTTTTTCAGTTCCTCAACAAAAATCTCTAGATCCTCAGTAGTGCTTGAACCAGTGAAACTTGGAGGATTCATCCTCAAGAACTCTCGGATCCTCGAAGTATCAGCCACTTCCTGTCTAGATCCTCTTTGTTTCCCAATCTGGTTAGTCATAGCTAGGCTTAACATTCGAAATTGTTTTCCTGAACTCAGCATTCGTGACTTCTCCTTGGGGTTGCACTTTAGGTGCATTAGGTATCCCTTGCTCCTCAACGTTCCTCCTAGCAGAACGACCTCGGATAGCTCTTCGTGGAGGCATGATTAATTGAAAGACACACACAAGCACGAATTAGAAGAAACTTTTTAGAGATCAAACTCTAACGCACGAAATTAGTGTGAAAGAAGTGAGATAATTTCCTAAGTGTTGCAGCCTCCGAATTATAGATGTGGCGCGCTTCACACCGATAACTAAGACTCTATAGACACAACTTCATAGACTCCCTAGGACTCTTGAACTCTGCGCTCTGATACCAAGTTTGTCACTCCCTGAGCCTACACCCCGGGTGGGACTGGCACTTGAGAACCATTGTTGGCCCCAAGCAAGCCCTCTACTTGGCTTAACTTATAGCGGAATATTTAATAATCAAGAAACAGTTTCAAGATATAACTAATGCAACTAACTTCAAGAGATAATAACTTAGCCAAAATGGCAACTCAAGTCTTAACGTATGCAACTGAAAACGAAAAGACTAAAGAACTATAACTACTCGTCTATGAAGCCTCTAAAACAAAGAGGTATGTCGGGACAAAACCCATGATCATCCTAACAACTAAAGTACTAAATCAAAATAATAAGGGATCCTCCGAAAAGCAGGGAGGCTCACCAACTGACTATGAGTGCTCAACTGGATCAACGAAGCGTTGGATGTTGATCCTGGTTACCTGTGTCTGCATCATAAAATGATGCAGACCAAATGACATCAGTACATTGAATGTACGAGTATGCGAGGGGAAAACTAAACATAACATAAGCTTGAAAAGAATCTGAAAGGAACACTTACCTTGGCTTTACTCAACACATGAATAACTCAACTCAAATGCAAAGTAAAACAACAATAATGGTGCAGTTATACAAAGCATTTAAAACATGAGGTAGCAATTCAATTTGTTAAATAAATGCAATTACAACTCACTTTACATATAAAGTAATATAATAATGTGGGAGTTTCTCTAACCGACAACCACCACTATGAGCCTAAGTGATGATACAACGTCTTGCCCACACTCCTAGAAATGTCCTATACTTTGCCGTCATATAGGATGCCTTAAATAAGTGGATCCACTAGTCTATGCTAAAAATCACTAAGAAATTATCTAAAAAGTATGATCCTTTCTACCCATGATGGCTACGTGATTTATGGAGACTTAAGTTATTATGAACTCGCGTCCCCATATCGGTGCTCAATACTACTCCCAAAATATGCTCAGCTCATATGTTTTAAAAACAAAACTCTTTCTTTGGTTTGAGATAATTACTCAAAACTTAGCTTAAAACATCTCTTGGAAATCGGTGTTTCCTTT
Organism: Solanum chiquidenum; assembly: GCA_029582725.1. Taxonomy (NCBI): domain Eukaryota; kingdom Viridiplantae; phylum Streptophyta; class Magnoliopsida; order Solanales; family Solanaceae; genus Solanum; species Solanum chiquidenum. The sequence goes on along the minus strand of JAJOOS010079855.1, from coordinate 7,253 downwards.
CTTGCTCAAATGTGAAAACATATTTACTCTTGGGAATACTTAGTTCTCGTATAATCTTTGAAGAAATGAACTTTCCTCTTACTCTTTACTCAACTCAAAGCTTAAGTATTAAAATAAAGTTAAAACATTTGTAAAAGACTTTTGAAAAACTCTATGAACTTCTCTTGACTTAACTCTTAACCTTTTGACTTGACTCTTAACTTTTCTTGAATTGAATTATGGATTCAAGGTTCATGATCTCATGTTTATGGATGATTTCATGATGTTTAGACGTACCTTAGAGTATAGAAATCGCCTAGAAAACATAGGTACATTGCTAAGGAACTAGTACGGAAAGAAGGAGAAAAGGTGGAATAATTGGCATTCCTGGAGCTCTAAGAGGCGCGGGGCACCAGCCCTTGAATTTCATGGACTGACTTGGGGCGCTCTGGCTGGCACGGTGCCCCAAAGGTCAAACTTCAGAGCTCCAGTTGGGGCACTCTGGCCAGGCTCCTTCCCAGGTGGGCTCCGACTTTTCTCCTTCGTTTTTCAACTCTAAACCCCTTATTTCAACTTGGTTCTTTCCCCAAACACTTAGAATCAACTATACCATCAATATATGTAAGATTCTACTCGAAAACACACCTAAAATCATGAATCAAACTCAAGAAACTTCAACAACAAGAACCCACAAGATTTCGAACGAATTATCATCAAGAACTCATAAGGTTTGCTTTCAAAACAATGCAACTTCGCTGAATTGAATCATGATTGGTGCGTGGGTGAACTAACTCAATGCTAAGTGATCTCACATACCTCGTAGGGATTAACCCTTGGCGAAATCCACATGCAATTCTCCAAGAAATCGACGAATCTTGACTTTTCTTCTCCTTTCTCCTCTTTTCTCTTTTCTCCAAGCCCTAGCGTGAATTTCCAATTGTCTAAACTGATCTAATTCTGATTAGACCCAAATTAAACTCCTAAAATCTAAATAAAATAATTGGGTAAGGAAAAGACCAAACTACCCTTCCAAAATCCGGATTAGACTTTCCTTATTTGAATATCCCGACTTCAAATAGGCATATCTTACTCATGCGCAAACTCGGCAGCGTTGGAAAGATAATTCCAAGATCTTTCCTAAGGTATCTGGAAGAACACCTAACTCATCCTGATGTAGGAGTTATGGTCGTTTGAAGTTGACCAAAAACTCAAACTTAACCAATTTTCCAGATATTTTTCATTCTTTCCTAAAATGACTATTTCCAATTCTATCTCTTTCTAGTTATTTCAATTAGCGAGATGTTACAAATATGTATTAGAAGTGAATTATGTATGCAATATATATGTATTATAACTATTTTTAAAAAATATATTATGTTTTTTTCGTAAGAAGTTGGCACATTGTATTATAAGTGTATTAAAATGTGTGATAAATGTATTATATGTGAATAATAAATTATTCTTTGTAATATTTATTAAAACTGTATTTTAAATGTATTAAAAGTGATCAAGTGAAAAAAAAATTATTACTATAAATGGTAAATATTTTTTTATTATAGTATATTTACGTAAGTTTCCCTTTATTATGCACACAAGTTATTTCAGTAGCACATTCAAAAGTTATCTTCATGTACTCGTATTTGGATCATAATTACAAACTTGTGTACAAAAACTGAAAAGTTAAAAATTAAATGTATATCCGTCTTGATATGAAACTATTTCTATTTGGAATCTTGAATAAATGTGGACCGAGATGTGGTGTCATGTCAATTGAAGCAATTGTGAATGTTATTGTCGGGTGTATTCCTGCAGCACTTTAGTCATAATTCTACATATTCTTCTTGTTTACCATGGTAAGCACTTGTTGAATTTGGCGCAATCATCTTTGCTCTAGATTACAATAACACCTATAGTGGAAGACAATGTGACCACACTTTGGCCAGATCTATGTATATATATTATATGCCTTCTGAAATTATAAAGGACAACTTACAAGGTTACAAACTATCAATTGTGATTTTCCTAGATATAATAGTAGTAAGAATGTTATGTTTTCTCTTAGGCAGTGACAAATAACACAACACATGGTCCAAATGAGTCTCTATCTTCATTTCTTAAGATATACCTGAGATTTCTGTGTCTGATAAAGGCATAATAACTGCACAAGAGCCTCTTTACCCCCAATGTGGGACTTCCCGGCGCGAATTCGGATTTGGTCGGACTTCAATGTGGGTACCGGACACCGGGTGGGAAACCAAAAAAATAAAAATACACAAGAGCCTGGTATTTTTGCTTTTCCTTTAGTATATTTGCAGTCTATTATATGTTCTTTTTGGCTTACCACATAATATTCTTCTTTTTGTCTTTTAAAGAAATTTTTTATTATTGGTACTTTGAATATTTTTTCTACAGTTAGATCTAATTCTTTTTCTTTTATTTGTTCAAATATGTTAATATCGAATATGATTTTTTGTTCTGAGGATTCTTCATTTATATGTTTTTCCTTAGCTATTATTTTTATTTATTTTTCAGTCATTATCAGATATATTTAATTCTTCTATTTCTGCACTTAATTCATTTTCAGATAATTCATATATACTATCATCGCTATCGAGTTCATAATCTATATATTCTAACTGCATATATTCGTCATTATTTATTATTATTTCAGCTATTTGTTTTTTCTTAGGATTTTTAGGTATTTTACAATCTTTAGCTATATGTCCTAACTTTCCACCGTTGTAACATGTACATTCAGTTATTTTCTTTTTTGGTTTATATGGTCTTTTATTGTTAAATTTTTTTACATAATATCTTCTTCTAGGCCTTTTATATTTATATTGGGATTTATATTTTTTGAATTTACCCTGTTTTCTAGTCTTTTTATAATAATTATCAGTGCATCCGAATTGGGGTGCTACCTTGTCTTTACAATATGCTAAATTTTTTATTATGGATTTTTCCATTTTTATCTCTTCCCTATATTTCTCACATATATCTGAATACCATTTTTGCAAAAATCTTATTCTTGCTCCTAAAGTATCTTGTAAACCTGCTTCATTCAAATCTTTTATTATTTTTGAACTAAATGGTTCTGATAATTTTGTAAAATATAATCTTCTTATTTATTTTCCTTCTTCTGGTGTATATGTTCCTTTATAATAATATTATCTAAATACACATGTGTATTCATCTATATAACACATATTACAGATTGTTAATTTTAACATTAGATTTCTGTTTAATTGTTTTTCTTTGTTTTGTTCTTCTATTTTGGTAGTTGTACTACTAAACTCATTTCGTATGGCTATTTCATATTTATTTAAGATGTCTATAACTGTTGTTGCTATTTTACCATCTATGCTTTTATTACTTCTTAATGTATTTATACTTTCTGCTGGTAGATTTTGTTACCATAGTTTTACGGTTCCTATGAATGTTCTTTCTATGTATCCTGGTACTTCTGTTATGGTTATTTTATTATCTATTAATTGTTTTGATATATATCCTATCCATAGTTGAATTGTTTTGTTTATATCAATCACACAATCTAAGTCTAGGAAATTACTATTTTGTGTAGTTGGAGTTGGTGTTCAGTTTTTATTTAATCTTTTATTCAATATGACATTATCTCTATCAGATTGTTCATAACTAACCTTGTAATATGTTGGACTTAATATTTTTGGATTTTTAACTCCTGATGTACTAGCTTCTTTTTCTTTATTTTGGTTATGTTCTTCAACATCTCCTACATTTATTTCAATGTCTCTTGCTTCAATATTTGCTATCATCTCTGTATATGTTTCACTTATTTCTGAGCTTTGTTCTATTTAATCTTCGTTTATATCATCTATACTTATTTCTTGTTCTTCTATTGGTTCCTCGATTTGTAGCTTTTCCTTAAATTTTTCTATTTCAGTTCTTAACTTTGTTTTAAGTGTTTTCTCTTTTTGTTTAATGGCATATAATTCTTTTAGTGTGGCTAGTTCCTTTTCTAAAGCAATTATCTTCTCGTTCTTAGTTTCTTCCATTTGTCGTATTTCTTGTTTCGCTTGTTGTTTTATTACTCTTATTTCATTGTTTCGATCTATCTCTTCATTTTCTTTTGCTAGACGTATCATGACTGTTAAGCTATCTTCTAATCGTAGTGATTCTTTTTCTAGCATTAAACTTAAATTATCTCCTATTTTCTTATATCTCCTTCCTAGATTTGAAAATATTATTTTTATTTTTAATCCGTCTTGATTTTCGTATGTTTTTTCGTCTATAGCAAATTCCTCTTTATTCATTTTAAATTATGTTTAATTTATATTCTATTTTCTGTATTTCTAATTGTAGTGTAAATATTTTCTTTCTTTGTGCTAACATAGATTTATGACATACTCCTGCGTATATATTGTAATTAAGTCTTTCATCTCTATGTTTTAATTCTTGACGGGTTGTTATCACTGTTCTAATTAGTTCTTGTTTATGTTGTTCTTTTTCATTCCATAGCTCTGATACCAATTTAGGGGGGGGGTCCTGCGATTCTCTAATCATGGTTTATTAAATCATAATATTTTTTTCTTAGCGGTATTAATCTAATTATTTCTTTTACATTTTCTAGAATATATTCTATGTATTGTATATCTTGGGTTCTTTGATACATTTCTATATTTTCTTTTATCAGGTTTCCTAGCAGGGTTATTGATTCATTAGTTTCGTGCCAATATTGTAAGTATTCGTAATTTATCATTAGTCTGAATCTAGCTCTAAATCGTTAATATTAAATTTTTCTAAGCATGAATCTAGTTCATGTAATTCTATCTCATACCATGTTTGGTTCATTAATTCTAGATCTTCATATTCACATATTTTTCCCATATTATTCTTCGTAATTCAATAATTTTTATATTTTAGAGTATATATAAAATTAGTGTTTTATAATCTAGTACCATTTCATCATGTAAATAGGTCGTCATATTCATATGCTGATTTTAATTCAAATAATTCCCTCATATCATATTGCATAATAATAATATTTATATTAGATTACTATAAACTAGATTAGTTCAACCATGTTTTCCCTGTCACTATTAACATCATACTTTCAAAGGTAATTCCTTCCTAAACAGCACCTCAACTCTGTTTACTCCCCTCACGGCATTCCTCGCCTATGGTTGCAACTATAGGATGGCATAGTTATGGAAGTTTTCCCCTTTTTCCTCATGTTAACAAACTAAAAAACATACTTCAAATAATTCTAGTATATAATAACTAATATAAACTTATCTAATCATGCTTTATGATATTCAGGAATTAAAAGATTTAGCTATGCATAATCATAAATTGTTATACCTGCTCGATATCTTTTTGCTCCATATTGCTTAGAAATCTTATATCTTTGATTGAGAGTATTTTTGGTATTATAAAGAAGGCTTGCTTTATGTGTAGAAAGTCCTGCCTTAGTTTGCCAAATGGCTTGCTATTTATAGGGAAAATTCTAATATATCTTACTATTACTACTTTACATGTGTCTACTTACTATGTGTCTACTTACTATACATCCACTAACTTTACAATTCCACTAAGTGGTGGATTACTTTACATCTCCACTAACTATAATAATTTACAATTCCACAGATAGTGGATACAATAATGCATTCCAAAATGTCTTTACATATTTTTCAACATCCTTATCTTCATTCTTTTATCTTGTCGGTTTCCTTTTTGTTATTCCACTTATTCCAGCTGGACGTCTGGGATTACGTTATCTTCTCCTTGACATTTCGAACATTGATGATCTGGATATTTTGGTCCGATAGTTTTGCAGTATCTTGTCATTATTTCTGAGGAGATAAAGATTTTTCGTATAGCTCTTGTAGTGGGCTGTTGTTCTGGCCTTAATAAGCTTAGTGCCCATTGTCTTATTTCTTCCATATCTGCTAGTCTTACTTCTCGGCAATTTGAATAGATCATTGTTTGTTCCCTTGAGTAATAACTCCATACTGAATTTTCGTTCAAATAATTATTTGTTAACTTGTTTAAAATGGTAGCTAATCCAATAACTCGTTTTCCTGCATAGAATTCTGGTATCTCTACTTTTTGTATCTCGTCTTGTATTTCTATCTTTTCAGGTATAATCATTTCTCTGGTTAATCCAATTTTTTGCATAAATGCCTTGTGTAGTTCCGGTATTGTTGCTATCTCGTCTCCTATTTGGGTATTTACTGTATTTAGTAGTCCATAGTTATAACAGATTGCTATTAGGTTTGAATTCGTCTTTGGTAGTGCAAATAGTTTGTTATATCCTTGTAGGTTTTGGGTAATATAATCCTCATGTGGATTTGTGGTGGTTTTGGATCTGGGGTTTTTATTCAAAAAGGTTTGTATTTTGTGGATATTTTCTATGTAGGCTCTGGTTATATGATTATAGGTCTTTTTGTCTTGAGAGAGGCTGTCTTTGTAGGTATTTATTTGTGATGGTATGAATAAGGGGTCATTTTGGTTTCTTGGTGTATATGGTTTTTCAAATATTTTATTCATATTGATATTGACATATCTCCTTTCCTCTCTTGTAGATGATGTTCCTGTAGCTGCATGTAAATAATTGTTATGGGTTTTTCGGTGTTTCCTAACGTCACCTTGTATCTCTGAAAGTTTAGAGTCTTCCGATTGACTTAGTTCCACATGTTTTTGGTCATGCTGCTGACTTAATTTCAGTGTTTGTAGTTCTTTGTCTATATTATCTACTTTTATGCAAAGTGTAGTCATAACTTTGAGTAGATCTTCTATTGTATTTTCTTCAGTTTGGGTAGCTTTGTCTTGATATGTAATCTGCAATAGCATTCTTATTAGTACATATCACTTCTATTGTAAATGTAAAATTTAATATATTCAATACTAGTCTCCGTATTTCTTTCGTTGTAACTGAATCTTGTACTTTTCTTGTTATCCACCATTTTACTTGTGTATTATCTGTTCTCACAATAAATTTGTTATATACAATATATGGTTCAAAGGCTAATAAACATTTATATATCGAATATAACTCTTTTCTATTTATTTCCCGTTTTATTTCTGGGTTTGTAAATGTACCTGAGTAATATCTGCAATGATGCTCTATTTTTTTCTTGTCATATCTGTATTTTAATACTCCTCCGTAACTTATTTCACTAGCATCTGATTCTACTATATAGGTAAATTTTTTGTTTTCATCTGGAAAGCATAATTTTGGTAGTCTTTCACATAGTAACTTTATTTTTCGTATTTGTTCTTGGTCTTTTTCATCAAAA
>JAJOOS010079854.1:0-74142 GCA_029582725.1 Solanum chiquidenum | reverse complement strand
TCATAGAATCCTTGGGGTACTGTAAAAGCTGTTAGTTTTTTAGATTCTTCTTCTAATTTTAGATGGTAAAATCCTGATTTACAATCAAATTTACTAAAGTAATTATATCCTTGGACTTGTCTTATTTTTAAGATCTTATTTGGAATTGGATAATTATACGTTTTGGTTTTGGCATTTAGGTTTCTATAGTCAATAACCATTCTACTTTTTCCTCGTTTTTGTTCACTATGTTTGTTTACTATAAATGTTGGGCTTGTATGTTTACTATTGGTTTCCTGTATGTATTTATTTTCTAATAACTCTTTTATATGCATTTTAAATTCTTTTAAATCATCGAAATTATATTTTAATGGTTTTTGGGTTATTATACTATTTTCATCAATTAGTTCTATTTTTACCTTTGTCTTATGTTTCTCCCATCCTTTTAGAGGATTTTCGCTAAATAATGGTTCTAACTGTTCTTGAATGATTTTTAGTTTATCTATTGAGAATATTATTAATTCTATCTTATGATCGCTTGTTTTAACATTTTCGAGTTTTTGAGTAATTTTTTCACTTCCTTTTATCCATGGGGTAGGTTTTCTATTTTTGTTGTATACTCTTTTAGTTCCCACCTTATGTTTACATGGTGCAGTAAACCACCAGTGTGTTCTTGTTATTACGTGTGGGTATAACTTTTCTAAGAATGGCATTCCTAGAAGCATATATTTGTTTGTGAATTCATAACTATATATTTCTTCTATGGTTAATATTTTATCTTATATCTGTAGTTTTATATTTCTTGTTTTATGGTTTATCATACTTCCTTCATTGTTAAATCCTGTTACTACTATTGGTGTTTTTAAATTTTTCCATTTTTCTTCTGGTAAACAATTATGTTTACACATATTAGCTTCTGCTCCTGTATCTATCATTGGGGTATAATATCTATTATAATATATTTCCACTATTACTTTTGCAAGTATCTATATTTTCATATCGTCCTTTTTATTATGACTTTTTTGTTTTTGTAAGTTATGGTTAATTGTGTAGTTTCTAAGTTATATGGCTTCATTTCTTCTAACCATTTTACTCCTAGTATGATGTTTTTATCTCCTTGGTAGATTTTGAATTTTATTAATATTGGTATCCCTCCAATAATTATTTCTTTTTCTACTGTTTCTTCGGTTTGAAATAATTCTTTAGGTAGTCCTAAGCATTCTTGTTCCTTAGTATTTATTTCATCTTCTGCTACTAACTCCCTTGTTATGTAATTCTCTTCTTGTCCAGTATTTATTGTTATAATATATCTTCTTTGTTCTAGTATTCCTGTTACATAGTAGTGGTATAGTTCTAGCTCGCTTATTTCTACCGATTTTCTTGATGATTGAGGTGTTTCATAATTATAGTTTTTTATTCTTTTGGACGTGCTTATCCTATCACTGACTATTTCTAGATCTTCTTCTATGTCTATTTCTTTATAGCTATAGTCATTGTTATCTATTACGGTAACAATTTGTTCGAATGGATTTTCTATCTTTATCCTATTTATTTTATTTTTTGCCGTTATTTTATGTTTTGTTGTTAGCACATATAAGTTCTTACATCTTGCTGTGAATATTTTACTACCTGGGGCTAGTTCTATTCCTGACATTTTCCAGTATAGTACGAGTGATTTATCTATATTTCTGTCATTTATTGCTACTGAATAATTAGCACTTATGATGAATTTAAACTTTTGGTATATTAGATTTCCTTTTACTGCACTTATTATGCTTTTCTCTATAGGTTCTATTATTCTGTCATCTGCTAAATATATTTCTACAGGTGTATCTATTCCTTCTCTAAAGCATGCTTTTATTAATATTTTTGTTCCTTCTAGGTGTACATATTTTATTGGCTCTTTTGCTTGAATTGCTTGTATTTCCATAACTATGTCGTCCTATAGTTGAAACCATAGGCGAGGAATGCTGTGAGGGGAGTAAACAGAGTTGAGACGCTGTTTAGGAAGGAATTACCTTTGAAAGTACGATGTTAATAGTGACAGGGAAAACATGGTTAAAATAATCTAGTTTATAGTAATCTAATATAAATATTATTTTATGCAATATGATATGAGGGAATTATTTGAATTAAAATCAGCATATGAATATGACGACCTATTTACATGATGAAATGGTACTAAATTATAAAACACTAATTTTATATATACTCAAAAATATAAAAATTATTGAATTACGAAGAATAATATGGGAAAAAATATGTGAATATGAAGATCTAGAATTAATGAACCAAACATGGTATGAGATAGAATTACATGAACTAGATTCAGGCTTAGAAAGATTTAATATTAACGATTTAGAGCTAGATTCAGACTAATGATAAATTACGAATACTTACAATATTGGCACGAAACTAATGAATCAATAACCCTGTTAGGAAACTGATAAAAGAAAATATAGAAATGTATCAAAGAACCCAAGATATACAATACATAGAATATATTCTAGAAAATGTAAAAGAAATAATTAGATTAATACCGCTAAGAAAAAATTATTATGATTTAATAAACCATGATTAGAGAATCGCAGGACTCCCTCCCCCCCTAAATTGGTATCAAATTTTTACTCTTAGAAGAATTCACAACTATCAAACGTAATTCAAATTTTTACTCCTAGAAGAATTCACAACTACAGATTATAGATTCCCGCAAGAAGAGTTTAGATGTTAGCATCATCTACTTTACATTTCGACATAACTACACATAATTGCTATTTCGGGTAACCAATACCAAGATCATTCACATCCCCGACATGAGCATCAATTTTCAAACAGTATATATGTTATCTTACAGATAGATTTGTTGATATTTAAGCATGCCACAACATTCTAACCCAAAATTTTCAAAATAACTTGAATGGAACCTACCTTGGAGAATTGTTGCACATCATTTGTTGGCATTGAGGTAGACCAAATGCTTTTTAGAGCCTAAAAAAATAAACTCCTGCATCACACAAATGAACATTCATATGATAACAAAAGATAGAAGGGCATATACACTCAAACCAATGTTTGTTGACACTATAATACTCAAGCATACAACTCCCATTAATTGCTCAATACCAAAACTTTGATATTTAATAAGGTGATTTTCATCCAATTTCAGTTTAGCTGTAGATTATAGACTAACAAACCATCGAATTGATTGAGATTAAAGTCCACAGATCCCGCATATTTACATGTTCTCGGGGTCATCTGCATCATCATGTTTAAATTGGGCAAGATGTTTTGGCTAGTCTTGGTAAAAAAAACATTACATAAAGGAACTAAGGGTCAATATAAGTACAAAAATTAAAAGAAAGGTCGAAGCAAGATGCAAACAGGTGTACAGGATGGAGCTGAAAAGCTGTTATTTGTTACATCTCTGAGATGAATAAATCATGAAGTGTAATCTCTCTGCTAGGACTCAGTTTCAAAATGCAAAATTCAAATGGTAAAGGCCTAAACTCTCATATTCGCCTTCCTCAAATCTAAAGAGAATCATAAATTGAATAGTTTGTTTACTGGTACAAAAATCGTTGCAGAAATTCATCCTCAATGCGAATATATAGTTCATGATACGTATTAAGAGGATCCATGGCTTAATGTTCTAGATTAGGAATACATCTAATATTGGTCACCCTGAATAACAAGGAATATTCATAGCAATACAGAAACTGCAAACTAAAGCGAAGAGAATTAAGAAGATCAAGCACTAAAAGAATATGATGTAGTTCAGAAACATATTTGTAAATGGTTATTTTTACAAATCCATACAAGATTACAAAGTATGGGACATAGAAAAAGCTGAAAAATAGGATGGACACTTTCATCCAACTTTCAAAATGTCTTTCTTTGATAATTCAGCTTAATACCAATGTATTCAAATTCACCTAGTACACTTGCATACAATCGGTAAGATGATAAATGAAAGCATATAGTAGGCTATTAATATCAATGATGTTCTTGTTATTGGTACAATATTCCATTATACTTGTAATCCTATTGAAATGTATAGTTATTCCAACAGGATTGTCAGTAGTTAAGCTTTTGTTGAGACATCTTCTTCAACTTCAGTTTATTTGAGCAATTCTCTTCTAACAACACTTAATTTTTATATATTTTTATCGATTTATGATTAAATAACTATACAGAAATCAACTTTCTCATAGAAAATTAAACCTTATAACTGTAATATAAGCTACAACATCTTTATTTTACTTGTCCTTTTAAAATAGTCTAGTTTATAGAAAACCTAGAAAGTGAATATTACTAATAGAACAAAGAACTTTTTAATTACAAAGGCAATGGCATTCATATTAAGAATCTGCCCATCAATATAATACATAAATAGAAAGTAGTTTGAAGATGAACCAAAAACAGAAAGAAAAAAGACCTATATACCTTTTTTTGTTTAAGAATTAAAAGCAGGACTCTATGTTTGAAAGGAAATAGCAGATCGCACAACATCTTAAGGTGTTATGCTTCTTTTTTTTCTTCAAAATATTTTAGTAGCAATATCAAAAGTGATCCATACAGAAATGAAAATACACAATACATCTTCTGCAGAGTAATTTTGCATGCAACATCTCAACCTTACGTGAATGGAAAATAGATTTACCCATTTTTACTTTGAAGCTTTCAAAAGTGAGTAAATCAATACAAACATCTACCAAGGCATAGTTTATACTTTAATGGCAAAATGAAATAATGAGGAATCCTCCTTCACATCACAAGGCATAAGAACTTAGAAAAATATATTTACAACATCACTATTCTAATTATTATCCAAGCAAAAGTGTTCTTTATTTTTTTTGTGGGAAAAGGGTCTGAAAAATACTCCAACTTTGGCCGAAAATGCTGTTATGATACCAAACTTTATAGAGGACCTTTTACCCATGTACTATTTAATAGTATTTTTTAAAGGTATATATGTGCCCACGTGGACACATTACTATTTATAATGATGCAATATTTATGATGTCCACGTGGGTCCATATATACCTTTAAAATACACTATTAAATAGTGCAGGGGGTAAAAGGTCCTTTCAAAAGTTCAGTATTATTACAGCAATTTCGGTCAAAGTTCGAATATATTTCGGACATTTTTCCCTTTTTTGGTCAAATTCTGAAAAATGGCAAGTCCAATTTATCATTATCAATGTACTTCTCTGTTCCATTAGAATAAAACTTTGAAATGCTATGAACGCCCAAATTAGCTAAGCTTATTTTCTACCATATTAGAATCTTTAATACAATGGCCTATTAAAAAAATATCACAGAGTTGTAGGCTTTTTTTTTCACTCGTGGGATTATATGTCGTCGTTGTGCTCTCCAATTGTCATTTAATTTTCTATCTATATTAACATAGAGTTAAATGCTATGTTAACATAGTTGTAGCGATTCTGAATGCACCAACAGAAGCCTAATATTATTCCTTCATGAGGTAATTGACTTGGTGAAATATTCTATAGCAGACATATTAATTCCTTCAAAGTTAAGCATTTTTTTATCTTCAATATTTCCCAACATAACACAAAGGAAGTGCATTGCATCATCATCTATTGTACATGCTTTTAGGCTTCATAAGCCATCATTCTATAAGTCGATGCCTCATGATGGTTCTGATTTCTAACCTCATACCAAAAAAATTACATAAAGTTTTTTCATACGTACCTTGGTTGCTACCTCTCTCTACATAATAGGTGCTCCATATCTTACTATTTATGAGTTCTACAACACAACAAATAAAAGGCCTTGTATATATTGAATTATGAATCTCAGACTCCACTCATGGAATTACACTTGTTGTTGTGTTTGTATTATCAATAGAAAGTTTATTGCATAGTAAACTCTTCATGAAAATTGAAATCTTGAATAGAAACTTCCTATGCCATATTTTTACATTAGACAAATTCTTGTTGTTCCTACTACTAAATTTTTTCCTGGCCCACCACAAGTAAATTTTTCATGTGACCATCCTATTCTGCAAGCCAAGATTTACTCAAATTAGCCGTTGCAATTTAATATAACTATAATCTAACAAAGAAACACAAACTTCTAAAATTGATAGCCTTGTGTTGAGGAAACTACACCTAAAACTATAGATTTTGCTAAACCTTGTTATGTGGAAAACAAATGAGTATTTGTGATACTTAGGAAAGTTTAAAATCAGCCACTTCCAAAGAAGAGATAATTTGGTTACTATAATAAAAAAATCATTATTTCTAGGTACTAAATTTGATCTTTATTTTTCACTCAGCTGAAACAATACTCATTTACAGTGATGATGTAACGACTGGTTCCTGTCATTATAGAAAAGCCAACGGAGAAAAAAATTGGGTTGGAAAACCTTTTCGTAGTAACTTGGAATTTCCCAACCTAGTCTAGATTTAGTTGAAATAGAAGTCAGTAAAGTTTAGGGAAATCTGGTAACATTGGATGATCTAATTGTGAATTTGATCACATGAGCAGATAGCCAAGACGTTAAGGAACTCGTACGACTTTACGGAATTGAATTCGGGCAAGTAGAACTCCTGAAATTGATCTTAGCGTGAACGGGTAGTTTCTGAGTGTCATTGGTTGAAGGTGTGTTGTGAAATGAGGGTCTTGGAATTACTAAAATTACTCACTAGTTCGTGTAAGCCGCTAAGGTGGGATTTTTCCCGCCAAGGCGGAGCCACTATAGCGGGGTGAGTGCCGCCATAGCGGGACAGACGTGACTTAAGTCGGAAATAAACCCCAAATAAGTTTTATTCTGCACTTTTCGACTTTAAGAGCTAGGAGACGACCCCAGGTGTTTTCTTGAAGGTTTTTCACCATTCTTAAGGCTAAAGGTAAGGTTTTTACTCCCCGGATCTATTTTTCGATATGTAGAATGTAATCTAGTGGGTAATTATCAATGGAGAGGGTTTTGATTTGAAAATTATGGTGGAAAAAGCCCTAATCTGGGTATGGGGACAAAGGGTTTGATCTAGGGTTGAAAGAATTAGTGGTAGTTCGGGTAATTAGTTATTGTTTATTGATTCCCATGTTAAATTAATTATTTGTAGACCAAGAACAAGCGGAACGAATCAAAAAAGGGAAGAATCAAGTTTCTTAGGGTATTCAAGCTTATTTCGAGGTAGGTGATGGTTGTGATTTCATGATTGTATGATATATAGTTTGTTCTTGCTTCATTATAATATGTGTATGTATGCGAATGTTGCACTATTGATCACACTAATTGTAAATGAGGAAAGGTAAATGATGAATGTCATGAATCATGACTTGATTGTATGATTATGAGAATGTACTTTGTGATTGTGATTGTGGTTTGTTGAATGGATCGGGTGTTGCATTCCAACACACTAACTTGGATTGTTTGCCATGTTCCGACATAAATATGGGATCGATTGCCATATTCCGGCATAAATATGGATCGGATACCACGTACCGGTATGCTAACAGTTTGGGTTTGGGTTCCATGAGAGGACCATTGACTTGACATAACTGTATATCTTGAGAATTGTAAAATTGTACGTTGTTCGTAAATGATATTGATATTGTATATGTTTGGTGTATGCATGTTATTATTATATTGTAATGGCTTATGTATGTTACACTTAGTGGCATAGCCGTGTGATCCTACCAGTACAATGTGGTTGTGTACTAATACTACACTTGCTCTTTCTTTGTTGAGTACAGGGCATCTTCAGGCGGCTATTGACAAACCTCGCTTAGAAGATCAGTGATCGTTCGAATTCAAGGGTGAGTCAGTTCTTCTAGGCTGCCATGAGTTGTCTTTTCTACCTACGTCCATATTTTGGACTTAGACTAGTACTTTAGTTAGTCTTATGTTTAGTTTGGGGTTGTACCCTTCTTGTTTAAGACTTATGGTTGAACTTTTCATGTTTTGGTACATTGACTTTCATGTTCTAGGCGTTATTTCCACAATGTTAGTTTTTGTTGTTAGACTTTGGTTGGAGTTTATGGGAACTCCCTATCTTTTCCTTAGCATTTAAACCTGTTTTCTTATCTTTAAAGGCCTTAGTTGTTTGGTTCTTTGGTTAGCTAATTAGTATTAATGGTTCTCCCACCGGAGGGTTAGTGTGGGTCCCAATCATGATGATATGGATTCTGACAAAGTTGGTATCAGAGCCTAGGTTTGTTGATCTCGATGTACCAAAACGAGTCTAGTAGAGTCTTACGGAATAGTACGGAGACGTCTGTACTTTTCTTCGAGAGGCTATAGGACTTTACGAAATCTCTCTACTTTCTTTTGTCTCCTTTCATGCTATAACTTGATTCCAATTGGTATCTGGCGATTCAAATTGGTATCTAACCTCCTTCACTCTTCTGTTTGTAGATGGTTCACATTAGGTTTAATGGTGTCAGGCCCGTAGCTCCCGTCAATGCTCCAGCTGAGGAATCTGCAACGAGAGGTCGCAGTTGAGGTAAGGGTAGAGGAAGAACTACTAGGGGTAGAGGCCGAGGAAGGACAACGCCTACTAGGGATGGAGCACCGGTTGGAGATGCTCCCAGAAATGAGGCCCCTCGTGCGCATCATGAAGAGGTAGAGGAGAACATACAGGTTGAGAATGATGAGGTTGTTGGACAAGAGAAAGAGGTGTAGGATGATACTACAGGTATTCCTCCCATTGACCCAGTGTTATCTCAACAAATCATGTCGTTCTCTAAAGGATTGGTTGGTCTTGGAGTGTTTCTCTCTATTCAAGCAACTCAAGCTCCCGCCAATCCCCCTATTGCTATCACTGTCCCCAAGGTGGGTGGAACAGTAGGGAATGCTGCTTTCTTTCGTCCTTTGTTAGGTCCTGTTATGACAGGTAATGAACATGAGGTGTTGAGTAAGTTCTTGAAGTTTAAAATGCCTGTGTTCTATGGTTATGAGAGTTACAATGCATACGAGTTCATCCTAGATTATTATGAGATGTTTCATAAGTTGGGAATTGTCCATCAATATGGCGCGGAGTTTGTGACCTTTCAACTTCATGGTGAGGCTAAGCAATGGTGGAGAGCTTGTGTGGAATGCAGATCTTCAGTTTTACCTCCACTTACTTGGACCCAGTTTCATGCTCTATTCTTAGATAAGTATGTGCCTCAGACTTTCAGGGATCGCAATAAGGATGAGTTCATGGCTTTGGAGCAAGGTGGTATGTTTGTGGCTGCTTATGAGGCCAAGTTCCATGCCTTGTCTAGATATACTAAGCAATTGGTGACTACTGAGGATGAAAGGATCTGTTTATTTATTAAGGGACTAAATCTGAGTTGCAGGTATTATTTGTTCATATGACCTCTATAGGGAGGAGCTTTAATGAGGTAACAGACTTTGTGAAGAAAGTGGAGGGGGTGAGGCGAGACGGTTAGGCTAAGGCATTAGCTAAAAGGGCCAAGAACTCAGGTAACTTTCAAGGTTCTTACTCCAAAGGGTCAGGGAGGCAAACACTTGCAGCCAGGACAATTCAGTCCGCTATACCCGCCTCTACAGGTAATTACTCAAGAACTCCATCTCATAATTTGATTTAGGATAACCAGGGAGTCGCACCTTCGATGGGCAGCAGACCATCATTTGATCGTACTTATTATAACTGTGGGTAACCTGGGCATATAAGGAAAGATTGTCCCCACCCACGTGTGATGGATTCCGCGCAGCAGCAGTCTAGAGCAGTGGTACCCATGAGAAATAGTAATAATGGTCGAGGGCATCCACAAAGTGGGTGAGGAGGAAATCAGTGAGGCCGTGGAGGTAGGGGAAATGGGAACGCAGGTAGAGGTACAATGCAACCATGCACGGAAGTTTCCCGTCATGATGATAGGGCTTAGTGGTACACTTATTCGGGAAAGAACGAGGCAGAGGCGTAAGACGCAGTGATCACAGGTACTATTCTTGTTTGTGACTGGATGGTTAATGTGTTATTTGATTCGGGTTCTACTTATTCTTATGTGTCCGTGCGATTTTCCTCAACATTTGCTATGATTTATGATATACTTGATGCCCCCATCCATGTTTCTACCCCAGTTGGAAAGTTTGTCATAGTCACCCATATCTATCATGCTTGTCCTATTTTGTTTATGGGTTTTCAGACTTGGGCTGATTTTGGATATGACTGACTTTGACATAATCTTAGGCATGACTTGGTTGTCCCCCTATTATGTTGTGCTTAATTGTAGTACTAAATTTGTAAATTCCAGGAAGGGAAAAGTTAGAGTGGAAAGGGGTGTACAAGCCTAAGCAAGCTAAGATCATATCCTTCATTCGGGCTAGGAAATTGGTAGGGCAGGGTTTTTGGCTTATTTGGCTCATATTCGGGATGTTGAGGTTGAGTCTCCATCTATTGAGTGTATTCATGTGGTGTCAGAATTTAGAGAGTGTTTCCTAATGATTTTCATGGTATGCCTCCGGATAGAGATATAGACTTCTGCATCGATTTAGAGCCTGGTACTCATCTCATTTCTATCCCTCCATATCGCATGGCTCCGGTAGAATTAAGAGAGCTTAAGGCTCAAATCCAAGAGCTTCTTGATAAAGGATTTATTCGTCCTAGTGATTCCTTGTGGGGTGCTCCATTTTTGTTTGTTAAGAAAAAGTATGGTAGTATGAGGATGTGTATAGATTATCGGCATTTGAATAGGGTCACAATTTGGAATAAGTACCCATTGCCTCGAATAGATGATCTTTTTGACCAATTGCAAGGTGTATCAGTTCTCTCTAAGATTGATCTAAGGTCTGGTTACCATCAGTTAAAGATTAGGCTTGAGGATGTGCCCAAAACGGCGTTTAGAACCTATTATGGGCACTACAAGTTCCTAGTTATGTCTTTTGGGTTGACTAATGCGCCTGCAACTTTCATGAGTTTAATGAATGGGGTGTTCAAGCCATTTCTTGATTCATTTGTTATAGTCTTTATTGGTGACATTTTGGTCTATTCGAAAAGTGAGGAAGAGCATGGCGACCATCTTCGTGTTGTTCTGGGTGTTCTTAGGAAATAAAGGTTGTATGCAAAATTTTCTAAGTGTGAATTTTGGCTGACTTCGGTTGCATTTTTGGGGCATGTAGTTTCAAAAGAAGGGGTAATGGTAGACCCCCAAAATATTAAGGCAGTTAAGAATTGGGTTCGGCCTAGCTTTGTGACAAAAGTTAGGAGTTTTGTGGGGATCGCTAGCTACTATCGTCGATTTGTGAAGAACTTTGTTTCTATTGCCACTCACTTGATTAATTTGACCAAAAAGGAGATACCATTTAAATGGACCGAAAAATGTGAGGAGAGCTTCCGAAAGCTCAAGACTCTTTTGACCACCGCACCTATTCTAGCATTACCGATTGAATGTAACGATTTTATTGTTTATTCTGATGCTTCACATTCTGGTTTGGGCGTTGTGTTGATGCAGGATAAGAATGTTATAACTTATGCATCACATCAATTAAAGGTGCATGAGAGGAATTACCCAACACATGATTTGGAGTTGGCAGCGGTAGTATTCGCTCTTAAGATCTGGCGGCATTACCTTTATGGTGTTAAGTGTGAGGTGTTTACTAATCATCGTAGTTTGCAGCATGTGTTCACTCAAAAGGATATGAATTTGAGACAGCAAAGGTGGATGGAGTTAATTAAAGATTATGATGTCACCATTCAATACCATACGAGTAAGGCTAATGTAGTGGCAGACGCTTTGAGTCAAAAAACGATGAGTATGGGTAGTTTAGCTTGCTTGAGTGTAACTAGACGACCCTTGGCTAAGGAAATTCAGACCTTGGAGTCTAAGTTCATGCAGTTGGGCATCTCAGAAAAAGGTGGGGTGTTAGATAGAATTGAAGTTAGGGACACGTTTACTGAAGAGGTCAAGGCCAAACAGTTTGAGGATGAAAATTTGGATGAACTTAAGAAAAAGACTGTGATTGGTAAGGCACAAGAGACCACTCTTGATGCGAAAGGTGTGCTTAGTTTTACAGGAAGAATTTGTGTTCCTCGAGTGGATGACTTGATTCAAAAATTATTGATAGAATCCCATGGTTCGCGATATTCCAGTCATCCGGGTGTGACCAAGATGTTCCGAGATTAGAAGCGAATTTATTGGTGGCCGGTCATGAAGAAGGATATAGCAGAGTTTGTGCCTAAGTATCAAAATTGTCAACAAGTGAAGTATGAACACCAAAGGCCTGTAGGTTTGCTTCAAAGAATGTCAATTCTAGAATGGAAATGGGAGAGGATAGCCATGGATTTTGTGGTTGGTCTTCCCAAAACTTTGGGGAAGTTTGATTCTATTTGGGTAGTGGTTGATAGATTGACTAAGTCAGCCCATTTTATTTCGGTAAGGGTAGATTATAATGCTGAATAATTGGCGAAGGTTTATGTGAAAGAGATAGTGAGGTTGCATGGGGTATCCCTTTCTATCATCTCAGACCGTGGTACACAGTTTACCCCTAAGTTTTGGAGGAAATTACATGATGAATTGGGCACACAACTCATAGTACCTTTTTCCATCCATAGACAAACGGGCAGTCAGAGAGGACTATACAAGTGTTAGAAGACATGTTGAGGGCATGTGTGATTGACTTTGGAGGGCATTGGGATAAGTTTCTACTGTTGTGTGAGTTCTCTTATAATAATAGTTATCACTCCAATATTGATATGGCACCGTTCGAGGCATTATATGGTAGGGGATGTAGATCACCCATAGGATGGTTCGAGGCTGGAGATGTGAAACCTTTGGTGGTTGATTTAGTAAAGGATGCTCAAGATAAGGTGAGAAGTATTCAAGCTAAGCTTCTAGCAACCCAGAGTAGACAGAAGAAGTATGCGGATCATAAGATAGGAGACATGACATTTCAGACTGGTGAGAATGTTCTTCTTAAGGTATCACCCATGAAAGGGGTGATGAGATTTGGCAAAAAGGGCAAGCTAAGTCCGTGATACATTGGTCCCTTTGAGGTTCTTGAATGTGTAAGACCAATGGCTTATAGATTGGCTTTACCTCCTAACCTATCAGGATTTCATCCAGTATTTCATGTGTCTATATTTAAGAGATATCATGGTGACGGGGATTATATCATTAACTGGGACTCAATTGTGTTAGACAAGGACCTCCAATAAGAGGAGGAACCGAATGTAATTCTTGATCGTGATGTCCGGAAGTTGAGGACCAAGGAGATTAAATCTGTGAAAATTCAATGGAGGCATCGTCCAGTTGAGGAAACTACTTGGAAAACCGAAAAGTACATGCGAGACAAGTATCCCTAATTGTTCGTCGATTCAGGTACTACTCCACTCTTACTTTAGCCTACTTTTCCTAAGTTTGTCACTCGGGGACGAGTGATGGGTAAAGTGGTATCTATTGTAACGATCGATTCTCGTCGTTATAGAAAAGCCAACGGGGAAAATTTTTGGGCCGGAAAGCTTTTTCGTAGTAACTTGGAATTTCCCAACATAGTCTAGATTTGGACGAATCAGAGTCAGTAAAGTCCAGGGAAATCTGGTAACAATTGGGTGATCTAATTATGAATTTGATCACATGAGTAGATAGCCAAGACGTTAAGGAACCGGTACGACTTTATGAAATTGAATTTAGGCGAGTAGAACTCTCGAAATTGATCTTAGTGTGAACGGGTAGTTTCTGAGTGTCATTGGTTGAAGGTGTGTTGTGAAATGGGGTTCTTGGAATTATTAAAATTGCTCACTGGTTCCGTGCAAGCCGTTAAGATGGGATTTTTCCCGCCAGGGCGGAGCCGCTTTAGCGGGGTGAGTGCTGCCATAGCGGGACAAACGCGACTTAAGTCAGAAATAAACTCCAAATTAGTTTTATTCTGTACTATTTGACTTTGAGAGCTAGGAGACAACCCCAGGTGCTTTCTTGATGGTTTTTAACCATTCTTAAGGCTAAAGGTTTTCACTCCCCGAATCTGTTTATTGATCCGTAGAATGTAATATAGCAGGTAATTATTGATGGGGAAGGGTTTTGATCTAGAAATTATGGTGGAAAAAGCCCTAATCTGGGTATGGGGATCAAGGGTTTGATCTAGGGTTGATAGAATTGTTGGTAATTCAAGTAATTCGTTATTTTTTATTGATTCTCGTGTTAAATTAATTGTTTGTAGACCAAGAACAAGCGGAATGAATCCGGAAAGGGAAGAATCAAGTTTCTTAGGGGATTTAAGCTTGTTTCGAGGTAGGTTATGGTTGTGATTTCATGATTGTGTGATATATGTTTGTTCTTGCTCCATTATGATACGTGTATGTATGATAATGTTGCACTATTGATCACACTAATTGTAAATGAGGACAGGTGCCTGATGAATGCCATGAATCATGACTTGATTGTATGATTATGAGAATATACTTTGTGATTGTGGTTTGTTGAATGGATCGGATGTTGCGTTCCGACAAACTAACTTGGATCAGTTGCCATGTTCTGGCATAAATATGGGATCGGTTGCCACGTTCCGGCATAAATATTTGATCGGATACCACGTACTGGTATGCTAACAGTTTGGGTTTGGGTTCCATTATCGGACCATTGACTTGACATAACTGTACATCTTGAGAATTGTAAAATTGTATGTTGTTCGTAAATGATACTGATATTGTATATGTTTGGTGTATGCATGTTATTATTATGTTGTAATGGCTTATGTATGTTGCACTTAGTGGAATAGTCGTGTGATCCTACCAGTAAATTGTGGTTGTGTACTGATACTGCACTTGCTCTTTCTTTGTTGAGTAGAGGGCATCTTCAGGCGGCTATTGATAGACCTTGCTTAGAAGATCAGTGATCTTTCGAATTCAAGGGTGAGCCAGTTCTTCTAGGCTGCCATGAGTTTGCTTTTCTGTCTACGTCCACATTTCAGACTTAAACTAGTACTTTATTTAGTCTTATGTTTAGTTTGGGGTTGTAACCTTCTTGTTTAGACTTATGGTTGAACTTTAGATGTTTTGATACATTGACTTTCATGTTCTAGACGTTATTTCCGTGGGAAAAAGGTCTGAAATATATCTGAACTTTGGCCAAAATTGTTGTTACGATACCGAATTTTGGAAAGGAACTTTTACCCCCTCCACTATTTAATAATGTATTTTAAAGGTATATATGTGCCCACGTGGACATCATAATTATTGCATAATTATAAATAGTAACATGTCCACGTGGTCACATATATACCTTTAAAATACACTATTAAATAGTGCAGGAGGTAAAAGGTCCTCCATAAAGTTTGGTATCGTAACAGCAATTTCGGCCCTTTTCCCTATTTCCGTAATGTTAGTTTTGGTTGTTAGACTTTGGTTGGAGTTTATGGGAACTCCCTATCTTTTCCTTAGCATCTAAACCTGCTTTCGTATCTTTAAATGCCTTAGTTGTTTGGTTCTTTGGTTAGCTAATTAGTATTAATGGTTCTACCACCGGAGGGTTAGTGTGGGTGTCAATCACGATGGTCTGAGTCGTGATAGATGAAATAGAGAGTGTGACTAAGGAAAAGTAATTTAGGGAAAAGAGATGAGAGAGTCTATGTCTCTAGACATAGGTTTAATGTGTTAGACATAGCACGTAACAGACCATAATAAACCAATGGATTAAATGACTTACCTTGTACATTGAAACAATATGGAAAGGGCTGCAATATGGAATCGTCATTGTGAGTCCAAATGACAAAGTTGGAGGCATGGCAGCCTTGAGGAACCACGATTCCCAGCGGCCATGTATCAATTAAAGGTCACAGTTGTGTTGGCGCTGAAGAAGGAGAATAGATGGTTGTTCTGTTTAGGAGAGGTGCCACATCACTGTTTTATATAGATGTTATTTATATCTCTTCTCCTGTTTTTGGCTTTTGTTGTTATTGTGTTTAATTTTTCTCTTTTTTATTATTAATTTATGTACTATACATTAATTTCACATTAGTTTTGCTTTATTATTTCAATAAAACCTGAAAAGTGAAACATCCACTCTCTTCCTTAATCGATTAGAAAATAAATGTTCATAATTTCTAATAAATTAAATTATATGCTTACACTTTGTATAAATTATATGCTTATAGTTTGTATTTGGATGAGAGGATTTTGTATAGTTTGTTTGGATGGAAAGTGCAATAGCATATAATATTAGATTGCTCTTTTTCTTTCTTTCTTCTTTCATATTTTTCATTGAGGTATCAACTATATTCTTTTAATTGTTTATATGGTACAATTTTTGGAGCTGGTCATTTTTAATTATTACGTAATAATAATAAAAATGTTTATATGTAATTCATACAAAGAAGATTAATATATGACTTTTCTTTAACACTTTGAACACAAATTTGTTATTAAGAGAACTAAATGACGAAATTTAATTATTTTTTTAATCAATAAGAGAGTTAAATAAATTATTTTTTTGTTCCTTATATATATATAAATCTCTAATTTTAGTATACATATAAGTTTTATTATTTTTATATTTAAATTTTATAATGTCTCTAATTATAAGATAACAATATGAAATATTAAGTGATATCATAAACATGACTATTAACTTAATTTAGGATTTCTGATCATTAAAAATCATGAAAGTAAGGAAAATAAAGATAATTAAATATCAAATAATTTTATGAACATGACTATATTAATATAATTTAGAAGTTATATAATCATAAAATGTCATGAAAGTAAGGAAAATAAAGGCAAGTCAAATTTTCAATTAAAGAATATGAATTAATGAAGGAGTAGTAATTGACATATTCATTTTTGTACAATAATAAAAAATATATAAACAAAAAAATTATCAAGAAAATGAGAAAAAAAAGATAAATATGATTCTTGTCAAAAAGAAAGTGACATATCACTTTTCTTCTAGATATTTTATATGTTGGTAAAGAAAGTAGATTGAGAGAGACAAACAACTTTACTAAATTATTTTTATCCTAATCAAATACTTTTACAATTTTGAGTTCGGACCCAACAAATCATAAAAGTGATCTCTAAAAATCTCAAAACTTGAAAACTTCTAACAATAATAACAATAAAACTTTAAATATGAAGATTGCAAAGTTACATATTAATAATTAATTTTTCTATGAATTAAACTGTATCTTCAAAATTACAAATTAACTTTACATTCTCATGTTCTATCATTATAATTAATAAAAATTGATCCACATAACTACAAAATTATCTACATACTTTCTTGAGTACATGTATATGTTAACACCCTTTTCTACTTTTATTTTCAAAAATATCTTGACTTGAAAATACTATAAGTTAACCTTACAACAACACAACAACAACAACAACAACAAAATACATAAAAATAAAATTAACTAATCAAGTAAAATCTTTAAAGAATATTCAAGTATGAGTTGAAGAGGAAAGAAGGACCATGTTCTCAACATAACATAATTCAAATCTCCAAAACCTACAAAGAGAAGAAGAGAGTAAAAATAATCATATTCTTTAGAAACTAAAAAAATAAGTATAAAAAAACTTAAGAAACCACAAAGAGAAGCAAAGGAGAAAAAAATCCCATCATTTTCTAAAAAAAACTCATGATTTGTATCATCTTGATCCAAAAAATAATATTAAATATATAATTACAATATAATAGTGATAATTATAAGTATTAGACATGTCAAAATCAAACTATGCAAGGATGTCTAACATTAATATTCTCTAAAAAAAAACCTCATGATTCGTATAATAAGAATAAAAAAAATTAAATACATAATTACAGTAGAAAAAAATGATAATTACATTATGCATATCCAACACATTTTACCTCGTAAAATCCAACCATGTAAAACATTCTTCATTATACATATCTCTCCTGTAAAATTAGATCAAAGAAGACAAAAAATGACCAACCAAAGAAACACAAAATGAAGAATAGAAAAAATGAAAATAAAACAAATCATCATACATGTCTCAAGATAAGGTTTTATAAGTGTCATTTTAAGGAGTTTTAAATTTGTATATTAAATAATATGAAGATTATGAATATGAAAGGTTAGGAGTTATAGACATTACTAAATTAATTAAGATTTAAATTTATGTAATTAAAGAGGTATGAATTTAGAAGATGATTTTATAAAATAAAATAATTGAGAAAAATTAGAAAAAATGTCAAAAAAAAACTACAAAAAAAAGATAAATAAGATTCTTGGCCATTGAGAGGTGTCACATCACTTCTTTTTTATTTAGTTTTATATATATATTACTCTTTATTAGAAGTGGCACTTGAGGGTGTACGAACACTGCTATATGCAGTTGTATAAAATGCACCAATAATTTTATTCTTTTAAGGATAATTTTATAATTTTATCTTATTACTTTATATTACTTTTATGGCAACACGTGTACTACAAGTGTGATAACAATATTCTTCCTCACTTTTCTCTTCTACGAAGTTCTTCACTTCTTCAGTGAAAGGATGGAATGTTCAGGCTTTTCCGTTCTTTGTTCTGCGACTCTCTCAGGGCTTGTTTGGATTGGCTTTTGGCTTATGACTTATAAGCCAAAAGCCATAAGTTAGGATTTCTAACTTATGGTTTTTAGCTTATTTTTGTTATTTTGGCTTTAAAATAAATGTTTATAAACACTTTTTAACTTTATCCAAATACTTTAAAACTGCTTAAAACTATTTTGGCTTAAAAGCACCTAAAATAATTCAATCCAAACGGGCACTCAATTTGTTCGTCTCTGAGTTTTTCTTTCACCATTCTCTCTGTTTGCGCTCTCCCGTGATTTCTATGTGCGATAACATTCCGTTCTAATGGATGTGTTGTTTCAGTTCCATAAATTAGGGTTTAGTTCTGCTCTAATATCGGTGAGAAGCTTTCACAGAATAAAATAGAATTTACTGAAGTGTTTGGCTCTTTTGTTAACAAATTCTTTACATGTGACTGTTCTTTTTGTCAATTTTATAGTTGTCAATGGCATTAGGAAAACTCGAAGAGCATAGAGGAAGGATATGTCAGTAAAATTTTCAAAGGTTAGTATCGAAATACACTTATATTTTGTCAATCTATGAAAGTCATTCGATTTTCACTTTCCTTCGACTTTTCCCCTCTTGGTATAAGTTCACTACATAAACCTCTTTGTGCTCAAATTAAATGAAAGGAGAAGGGCTCAATGATTTAAGTAGACTAAGTAATTTAGGATTTTTGTGATGTTTACATTGCGGTTATACTTTTTCTTGATGAATTTGCAGGACTTATTTTCAAATTTATGGTGAGCGTGCTTTCTATTTTAAAAAATATTGATTAGTGTTAATCAAGTAAACAATAAAGGTAATGTTTAAATTGCAACCTTTAGTCAAAATACAGACAAATTTTGAAACAAGTTCTCGAGTCAACTAATTATTTATACAGTAAAAGTTGCACAGTTTTTCCTCTTGCGGTTTCAACTATAACTTCGAGGAGCATATTAAACGGAGCTTTAAGATTTTTCGTGGAAAATACAATGATTTTCAAAACATAGTGACCTGTTTCATTCTATAAAGGTCTATCGAAGGTGATTGTTACTCACTTTTTAATATTAGACTGAGTTGTATTTGCCGTTTTAGATCGTTAAGCTTTCTGTACTTTCATGTTACTATTGAAAGTTCTCGGGTAATACAAATTACGCCTAAAATTCAAATAATTGAGAAACGATATATTGTTTATCAAGAATAGGTTATTGTTGATCATTATTATATAATTAATTTTATGTAAAAATACACTACAAAAAAAAAAAAAAAAAGCAAGAATGAAGTGTTCTAGGTGATGAGAAACATGTCATTAGAGGTATAGTGCAGGAAATTAAATGCACCATCTATTCCTATGAATCAACGACTTTGGCAGAAAGGACACTGAAGTTGAAGTGGTAAATGATGTAATTGACACAAATTACATAAATAAAAAGAATTGTAATTTGTAATCAGAATCTTGCACAATGTGATGGTAAACCTGTATCGTGGTGAACAAATACTATCTCTGTTGGACTGCATTATAGTACGTCTGTCCCAAATTTTGCTCCTGCTGTCTTTAAGCCTTTTAATGAAACAGGTTGATTGAAGAGATTCAACGAAGGTAACTTCGAAGCTTGAGGCATTTTCCCATTAGGTAAGAGGTTCTTGAAGTCTTCTTTTAGTAATGGCACCTCAAAATCTGCCTTGTTATGTTTAACTAAATTATTCTTAGTTGCTATGTGAGCTCCTGGTTCCATATGGTTTGTCGAAAAGCTCATTTGATTTGGAAAGTTAGGATAAAGGCTAATGTATCCTCTTAAGTACATCATGTCTATCAGGAACTTCTTCCATGAAGCTTACCATTCATTAGTTCTTGATTTTGGTGTCTGTACGGATTTTGCTTTGGATCTTCCGTGAATCTCATGTTTATGTAGATGTAGAACTCCTTCCATTGCTTGGGGGGGAAACACTGCACCCCAACTACAAGGCAGCTGATGGAGATATGATGTGTTTGGATGAATGTGTTTGAAGAACTCAATTGCATTTCATTTAGGCCTTTCTTTGACAACTTCCACCAAACGTGGCATGTAAAGAGAGGTGGAGGAGAGCACAGAGAGTGATATTTGAGGGTCATAGTGGTAGGCTAAGGGAGCATATTTGATCCATAGGTAATAGTAAGGAGAGACTTCGATGTCATCTTCGAGTAAGAGACCAAAATCATCATCCGATGTCCTGCATCTCAAAAGCATTCAATAACTATAGTCTTCTTTGGGTTGTTTGTAGATACAAATGCAGATCACAAAATGGTCGGAGACTTGTTCGAAGATTTGAATCTTCCGGTTGCCGCCATCTTCGCCAATGGAGATGTCGCCAGCACCACTACACCTCTTCCTCCCGCTCCTGCTCCTGCTCTGAAGAGTGCCCTTAAAACGTACTAAACCACCTGTAGAATCATAATCCAAAAGTGGGTCAATTTTTCGTTACCTATTGATCAAATAGAGTGTTGAATGAATTGAGTTTAAGTTTCTATGCTTCAATTCAGGTTGTTTTGAGCTCTTTTTCCCTTTTTATTTTAATATACATGCTTAGGAAAGGAACAGTGTTGTATCTGCTTAGTTAAATTCTAAATCATCTAGAGTTAGGTGGTTTAGTGGGCGGTGTGGTATCTGCTTAGTAAAGT
Source organism: Solanum chiquidenum (assembly GCA_029582725.1). Taxonomy (NCBI): domain Eukaryota; kingdom Viridiplantae; phylum Streptophyta; class Magnoliopsida; order Solanales; family Solanaceae; genus Solanum; species Solanum chiquidenum. Next base: position 53,039 of record JAJOOS010079854.1, on the reverse strand, counting down.
CTAAGTTATCTAGGGGTGATAGCTTAGTGGGCAGTGTGGTATCTGCTTAGGCTCGGTTAAGTAATTGTTGTATTACTTAGTGTAGATATTAGGAGGTTAATCTCTATGTGTGGTTGTAAACTAGTTTTTACTTTTGCTTTGAGAAGATTAGTAGAAGCAGTTTGAAAAGTCCTTGTTGAGACAAGTCGTGGTTTTACTCCCTTGATCAAGGAGGTTTCCACCCAAAGTTGCTTGTTCAATTTTTACTTTCAACACTTATTTTACTATTTGTTATTGTAACTGTGTTGAGGACCTGGTCCCATTGAAACAAGTGGACGCATATTTTTAGTTATTGTTCTTGCTGATTCAAAGGACCTGGTCTTTGACTGATAAGTGGACGCATACATTCCAACAAGTGGTATCAGAGCAGGTGCTCTCTAGCTTGTTAACACCAAGAGAGACTCATGTGGAAAGAATGGTTGGTCCACTGAGATGGCAAGAAGGTTGGTCTTCAACAAGGTCACCCTTGTTTGATGGTCAGTATCTTCGATGGTGGAAACATTGCATGTTTGACTTCATAATGGCTGAAGATTGTGAGCTGTGGGATGTTATTTGTGAGGGTCCCTATGTGCCATCTATAGAAGTAAAATATGGGGATGTCACAGAGGTCGTTGTCAAAACTCGACAGCAATATAATGAATTTGACAAACAGAAGTTGAGAAAAATCACAAGGCTAAGAAGTTATTAATGTGTGGAATCGGACCTAATGTATATAATATGATTTCTTCGTGTGAATCAGCTAGATAAATTTGGGATCTGTTGAGACCTACCTATGAGAAAGCTGAGGAAACAAGGGCAGATCTGACTGGGGATGCTGATCAGAAGGGAGATGCAGAAAGGGATGAATCACTAGCCTCCAAGGTGTCACAATGTGACAACCTTGAAGTACATGAGAACATGGACTATCTCACTCAAAAATTTCAAAAACTTATGAGTAAACGTGGAGGTTCCATGAAGGAAGAATCTCATGACAGCGCTACAAGCTCTAGTGACATGTGTTACAAGCGTGATCAACCAGGTCACACCATGAGAGACTGTCATGTGCTTGAAGTTGATCACAATGAAGTAAAAAACCAAGAGGGAGACCAGGTCTGTGCCAGCAGTAGCAGAAGAGAAACCTTTTTCCAGACGGTAAATAGGGAGATGACTGCATGGGGAGACTCCTCAAGTGTTTCAGATGACTCTGAGCACTCCAATGAAGCCTTTATGGAAAAATTTGATGATGAGGAAGATGAAGAAGACGTAACCCTTTCTGATCTTAAACAAAACTTACATGTTTACTGTGTTAAGAAGTTGAGAAGTCTAGCCGCTATTTTGATCGACTCTTTCATTGAGTTGACAACTGAAAAGGATCTGAAGAACAATAGCCTAGGTATCCTTCATGAAGAAAAAATAGCCTTGGTTGACCAAATGTATGTTGTGGAAGAACAAGTGATAGTTCTAGAAGTTGAAAATCTAGAGCTTAGGAAAAAATTAAAGATGCTGAGTGAGAAATGTGGAAGCGGTAAGGGAGAGGCCAGGAACTTGCAAATCGAGGTAGAAACCAGTTTGAATACTTGTTATGGCCTTGGAGAGAAGTAATCAGTTAGAGAGGGACCTGGTCCGTGTCAAAGAAGAACTGAACAAATCTCTCAAGTGGACCAACTCCTCAAAATTGCTTGCAAAGCTTACCAGTCAAGGTCAAAATGATAGGAAGGGGTTAGGAAATTCAAGAAAAAGTACTTCTTACAATCTCCATGGCAAAGATGTGTCCATGTCTGATAGTTTGCCGTGTCTCCATTGTGGTCGTGATGGTTACTTGAAGAAGGATTGTCCATCTTGGAAAAGGACCCAAGATAACCTCTCAAAATATTCTAAACAGAGGAACAGGAAGAAGAAGGGACCTGGTCAATAGAAGAACTGGCAAAAAAAGGGACCTGTTCGTGCTCTTGTTCCTAAGTTGAAAAAAATAAAGCTGCCTCACTGGACAAAGAATTCTCTTATCAGTCTTTTATCTTCTTACTGGGAACTCCAACTAAAGTGTTTCCCAAGGCTAACAAGTGATATGGTATTCTTGTGAGAAGAAGTAGCAGTAGTCATTATTGGTTCATGAATAGCGGATGCTCAAAGCACGTGACTGGGAAACTAAAAACTTCTTCTCTCTCAAGGCACTTCAAGGTGGAGGTGTCTCATTTGGCGATGGCATAAAAGGTATGTTTTTTGTGAAGGCATGATTGGGAAATCTATGGAACACACTATTGAGAATGTGTACTATGTCAATGGTTGAAGTACAATCTTTTGAGTGTTTCATAGATTTGTGATGAATGAAATAAAGTCAAGTTCTTATCGGAAAGAACATGTGGTCACAAATTTGCTCTCTCGGGCGATGATATTGATAGAAAAGAGATGCAAGAACATGTGTATTACTGATCTGATTATTGTTCGTTGTTACTGTCTCACTTGCCTTAGTGCTCAAAGTGAGAATGCTGAGGTATGACATGGAGACATGCTCTTGTGAATGTTTATCTATTGCACAAACTTGTGTCAAGGGACTTGGTCCTCTATCTGCTCAAAATAAAATTTACAGATGATAAAGTTTGTGATGCTTGTGTTAAAAAGGAAGCAGATCATACCATCCTTCAAGCGGAATATACAGGCTGTTAATATTCCAAAGGACTTTTGGGCAGAAATGGTGAATAGTACATGTTTTGTGACCAAAATAATGATATTGAGAAGTGTAATCTCAATGATGTTGAAAGAGTATTGTGGGATACTCTTCCTCCAGCATGGCTTATCGGGCATATAATAAGGTGGTCATATGATTTTGATGAATTCGGAAGAATTGAGAAGTTGCAAAAGAAAGAAGAATCTTAGATGGAAGGGCTACTTTAGATACAGAGATATGGTCTAAATAGTGAGCTTGCTGAAGAATTTCCTCTTCATGAATCTAGCAATCTCAAGAAAGCTGATGCAGATTATGAACCTGGTCCTGTAGACAGTGTTGAACAAAGATGATGTAGTTCAAACTGATAATGTGAATTCTGAAGGTGAAAATGAAGAAGCTGATCAAGCTCAGTTTGAAAGAAGCAAAGTATGACACTCGGTTGCCCAACAAGCTGATAGGTTGTCCAAGTTCCTCTTCTACAATGGCTTCAAAAGAGGTAAAATTGTCAAAATCCTCTTTTTGAAATCACAAGGAAAGGAATTACTGATTATTCAAGTGTATATCGATGATGTCATTTTTGGATCAACCTTTTGAATTATTATCTGAAGAGTTTGCCGCATTCATGGGTAGTGAGTTCTAAATGAGCACGATCGGATATTTCTTCTTAGAGCTACACATTCATCAAACCTCTAAAGGTACCCTTGGCTGTCCAGAAAAGTACATCAATGAGATGCTCAAAAGGCTTAACATACTTGAAGTCAGGATAATGTTAAAAAGGGGTAATGTCATCATGAAGTTTTGCAAAATGAAAGATCAAGTGGCTGACATCTTCACCCAACGCTTAAGCAAGGACCATTTTTTCAAGAACATGTATGTACTCAGAGTGACTTAGCTGAAGGGAAAAAACATAACACAGCGGGATCAAGCCAATTGATGTCTGAACAAAGACAGGGACCTGGTACCAGTTCAGAGAAGGTGTTGAAAAAGTTTCATGTTATGGATGCCTAGACAATTCATACTCTCATGGGCACTAACTTGAAGCTAGATGTTGATGAACCTGGTTCATAGATTCCATTCTTGTACAAAGGAATCACATTTGAAGGCTGCTGAGAGAATCTTGAGACATTTGCAGAAGACAGGGAACCCGGTCCTATTCTATCCATCAGGAGACATTTGATTTGGAGTACATGGTAATGCTGATTATGCTGGGTATCAAGTTGATGGAAAGAGTACCTCATGAGTGGCTTATGCTATAGGTTGATCTCTCACTCATGGGGAACTAAAAGGCAAGATTCAGTTGCTCTTTCATCAACTACGACAGAGAATGTAGCAAGTGCATCTTGATATGATCAATTCTTGTAGATCAAGCAACAAGTTGAAGCTCTTAGAAGACCTGGCTGAGATAATCAAACTGAAGTTGGGAATGCTGAAACCGGATTGAATGGATCCTTCCTGAAGCAATCAACTCTCTTATGACTATGCAAAGGGAACAGGTATCCTTGTTTTTCAGTTATGTATGTTTTAGCAAATTCAGTCTTATACCTTTTGTAGGTATACACACATGGCAAAAGGGCTGAAGGAAAAGAGAGGCCAGGGCAGATCTAGGAAATCACATTCAAACTACAGAGAGGGACCATGTCCGTTCTCGAAGGTTAGCACTCTTAACATTGCAGTTTGAATAATGCATGAGAACAGTTGCAATTGCCACATGTCTGTCATTCAGGTATCTGACCATTATCTCATCATTTGAGTACCAAAATAACACTTCATTTATCTTCCTTTATACTCCATATTTCTTTTCAAATCCCCTTCCAAAATATTAGATTTTTCTTTTCGTAACCTTTTTTTATCCTTTCTCAAAAAACACTTCAAATGGTTAAACCCTCTGTTCTTACTAAAGAACTTTCTGCTGAAGATGTTTTTAAGTGTGAAGAGGGACCAGGTCCACCTAGCAAAAGGAAGAAGTGGAAAGGATGATGTTCATGAAGGAAGAAGTTTGTGAACCCGATATGAACTCAAAGTATTCTGATTAGAAGGGTGTCCGATTAAAAAAAATGAAAAAAATATGATGATGAAATGGTTCCTCAGTTATTGATCTATTCATCTCGGAGGGCTTGAGTAAATTGATTTTACCAATCTTTTTGTGATGAGAAACTCAGGACAGCGTTGGAAGCTATGACAATTGATCTTGCTAACAAAGATACTGAAATGGTTTGCCTAAAGGCTCAGCTTCTGAAATAGCACTATCAGAGGGGCCAGGTTGAAAAAAGAATTTAAAAAAAACTGGGAGCCCTGAAGGTTCAACATGAAGCCTGGGCAGCAAAGCATGCTGAACTTTAAGAGATATTCTGAAAAATCATGCTAAGGGATATGATCTTCTAACTCTATTCTTTCAATCCCTTGCTTCTAAGTCATCCCCTCTCTTTCTAAACTCACGTGTCAGTCCTCCTTGTTTTCTATCGGAACTAAGTGGGCATTGTTTTGGTTCTCATTCGTAATAATATGTGCAATGCTTTGATTGGTGATCTTTTGTGTATGAATGAAAAATGTCTTATTTCTACTGACTTGTCTCATTACTTTATGCATTTTTACTCATGCTCAGTGTTGCCCAAGTGGCCATGAATTTGCTTGAACTGCATTTCTGTCAACTTGGTTTACTGCTTTAACCTTTTTTTATGATGTCAAAAGGGGGAAAATTGTTAAGGTATGAGATCAATGATGTTAGTTACTTTGAAGAAGACATGGTCATGTTGATAGGGGGAATAAATGCTAGCTACTTGAAGAAGACCTGGTCATGTCGATAGGGGGAATCAATGCTAGCTACTTGAAGAGGACCTGGACCTGCCGATAGGGGGAAAAAGTTGTTTGTCATCATCAAAAAGGGGGAAAATGCTATTTTGATGTTTTGATGATTTGACAAACTTCGGGGATGATGAAACTCTAGTTACCTAAAGAGCTCTTGTTGATAGGGGGAACTGGTGAATAAGTTTGTCATCATCAAAAAGGGAAAATTCTTATTTGATGATTTGACAAACTTCGAGGATGATGAAACTCCAGTTACCAAAAGAGTTCTTGTTAATAGGGGAACTGGTGAATAAGTCCTCTATCATCAAAAAGGGGGAAAATGTTAGTTTGGAGCTTATATTAAGTTTTGATGATTTAACATACTTAGAGATCTAACAAGGAACTAGATCCTTGTTATTGGGACTGATGACAGTGAAAAGAATGATTAAACTTAGTGTGAGGAATGTTTGTGTTTCATCATCAAAAAGGGGGAAAATGTTGTATTCTAGGTGTTTTGATGATCCTCGCATATGCAGGGACCTGGTCCCTGGCAGAGTGCTCTCGTCCAAATTCAAATGGGGTACGGCTGTAAAGCTGTCATGTCAGGTGGTAGGTGAAAAATGCAGTGTACTGCACCACCAGGAAGAGCGGATGAGACTATATGTTTGAGTGTCTCACAAATGAAGGGACTTGGTCCCTGGCTGAGTTCTCTCGTCCAGATCTATAATGGGATACAGCTGGAAAGCTGTCACGTCAGAGGTTGGTGAGGCCGTCAGTGTACCGCACCAATCATAATGGGCGAGGTTGTTTGGCCAGCGGTTAATAACTCTTTATGGTTGACTTAGTCAACATGAAAAACAACAAATTAATTCATTCACTCAAAGGAGGAAGTCATCCAGCAAGCCTTTCAAGAACTTACAAAGAAAAGTTTGCAAGGGACCTGCTCCTTGCAAGACTGTGTATATGAAAGGACGACAAGACAGTTGTCAGAAAAAGTTGTTGGTAGGTGCACAACTTTCCTAACCAACAGTCTCTCAGCCAATAGGATCGTCTCAAGGAGTTTGTGTTGATTTTTTATAGTCTCTTCTCCAAAACACAAACTCAAGATTTGGCAAATAAAAACTTGGATTTTCTCTGAAAATTCACAAGCTTGAAAAGAGAAGGCCATCTTCAAAGAAGAACACTGCTCATATCAACAAGGGACCAGATGGAGTGCTAAAGCATCTTGTTGTATTTAAAGCATTGTGTCTTATGTGCTTACATTGTAAATATGATCCTATTTTATAAAGGATTCAGATATTTTGTTTCGTTTTCTAAAATGTCTAAGTCGGTTAGAGTTAACTGATTTAGTGGGCAGTGTTGTATCTGCTTAGTTAAATTCTAAATCATCTAGAGTTAGGTGGTTTAGTGGGCGGTGTGGAATCCGCTTAGAAAAGTCTAAGTTATCTAGGGGTGATAGCTTAGTGGGCAGTGTGGTATCTGCTTAGGCTCGGTTAAGTAATCGTTGTATTACTTAGTGTAGAGATTAGGAGGTTAATCTCTATGTGTGGTTGTAAACTGGTTTTTACTTTTGCTTTGAGAAGATTTGTAGAAGCAGCTTGAAAAGTCCTGTTGAGACTGGTCATGGTTTTACTCCTTTGAGCAAGGAGATTTTCACGTAAAGTTGCTTGTTCAATCTTTACTTTCAGCACTTATTTTACTGTTTGCTATTGCAACTGTTCTGAGGACCTGATCCTATCGAAACAAGTGGACGCATATTTTTAGTTACTGTTATTGTTGAGTCAAAGGAACTGGTCCTTGACTGATAAGTGGACGCATACATTCCAACACCTCATTTTGCTAAAACATTGTGTAGTATTTGTATATATATTCCTTTTGCTCTTTCTTCATGTATTATTACAGCTTTCCAAATGCATGTATGATATTTTGGCTGTATGGGCTTGTGTTTATGTATGATTTGTTTCAAACTTTCATGTATTTTTGTAGGCGTTATGACCATGTGATTATGATGGATATGCTTTAGATTTTAATGTGATTATTACAGGCTCCGGTTAAAGGAGGAGGGTGCCAAGGATCCAATCAAGCTTAGAGGCCCAGCAAGTTCTTTCTTTCTTCGTTTTCATGTACACATCTCTGAACATTGCTCTTACATTTTTTTAATTGACTTTTCCACTTCCATAGAGGAAAACTATTGTTCCTCTCAAATATGAAACAATTCCCGCTATTAACATTAATGTCAAAAATACGCATATCTGAATGATTTAGTGTGCTAATGTGTAACTTCTTTAGCTTAGTTAGGCAACACAATTTTTAAACTCCCTTTTCCCTATTGATCTCCTCAATTGTCATTGCTTAAATCTCCTTTTAACTTTGAGTTCATTCAATTGAAATAAACTTTAAGCAACTCACTCTAACTAAAATTAAGTTTGTGATTTTTGGTCAGTATTTTGTGATAGTCTATGCTAGAGTCAAGTTAAATTATTCATTCAGATACAAAGGTCATCTTGAGCCGGAAAAAAGTCCTTAGGTTGAAAGATTAGTTAAGTGTACATAAAGATCATGTCCTGACACCCACTTCTTTCCAAATTTTTACTAAAATTACTATTTATAGGGGAAAAAACTTAGCAAGGAATATGTAAAACATCTGTGGACTTTGAGTGTGACCGCTGATTACATTGAGTTGACATATGGAAAAAAGAGGAAAGAACTTTGACGCGGCTAACATATTTAACGATATAAATTAAAAGAGTTGAAGTATATATATATATATAGAAGCCTATGATTGGGCCAAAAGACGGGTCGCAGACGGATTTCTCGGTTATCAAATAAATAAATAAATAAATATATATATATATATATGCCTAAAAATGATGTTATTTTCTCCTCCAAACTTTTTGTAGGAGCTTTATTGGTGATTAACACTGAAAAACATTCAGGTGTGATTAGTTACCAAGATGGATTGGTGGAAAAGGAAGATTTGCATGAGGTTCAAAGGAAATTCATTTGCTTAGTTGCCATGGCTATTTGAGATGTGCGTGTCTCTATCGTGTAAGTTGTTTGTTGATCCATGTGTACATGTGGTGTGAGAACTTTAAGCTTCTGGTATATGTCAATTATTTTTTAATGACATTTATTGAAAGTACTTGTGCAAATGATGTATATAAAGATAAATTTATTATTCATAACTATCGGTGTCGTCAAAAATTTCATTGTTGAGAGCTATTAAGATCCTCTTTTGATTATGGAAAGAAGATGCACGCCAATTATTTTGAAAGTATTGTATTGTTTGGCTTTAGTTTTTGCTATTTTTGTTCTTACCATCCCATATTTTTAAGGGTCATGATCATAAGATGTTGGGCCGTGCTTGAGCACGGGCCATGGCCAATCTAGTATATATTTATATGATTGTTCTTTAGTAATCATTTTTTTTCTTTTTCTCTCTTTCCATTTCAGGAAACAATCTTTTTCTTATGCTCTCAACAAGAAATTCACATGTAAATAATATATTCTAACTATCACTAGCTGCAATTCCTTTGAGAGAAATTATTTGTCTATAATATAGTGTGGTAATTCTTCTTTTCTCTTCAATCTATAATTAGATCATTCTTTAAATAAGTAACGGTTATATTTTCTTAGTTAACTATTTTTTAGAATATAATTTCGTTTGTAGTTTTCGATATACGTTTCAATTCATAAGACAATTATTTATGATAGGCTAAATTGATGTTCTCCCATTTTTTCAATTCTCATATATCATTATTACAGTTTATTGGTGTGAATTCTTGAGCTTGTAATTTTTTTTAATAAATAAATTACTAGATAGGATTAAACATTTTTGTAAAGTTAGTTATCTATCTTTATTCACTTTCTTACCCGAGAAAGGAATCTTTATTTTTTCATCTTTTTTCATTGAGAAGAATCTTTAATCTTTTGAATGAATTCTTGGTATTAAAAGTTTTTAATTTATTTAAATATGATAAATAATATTAAATAAAAAATAGTTAAGATAGAATACAAATTTTTAGATGTTCCATAAAATTAGTAAGAAGTGAAAAGAGAATTGATCTGGTTACTTAAAAAGATTAAACAAGAAAAGAAAAATGCATTAACCCCATTTGAACTGCAACAAATTAAAGGTTTTCAAAATATTTGTTGGATGGATAAGGAGGATAGTAAGATTTTGATGTTTTCGACTCTCTAAATTTGTAAGGCTGTTTTGGATAATCATTTCTATTTCTAAGGTGTTTGGTTTTAAAAAAAAATCAACTTGAATTATTGATTTGGTGTGATTCATCAATGTTTTTTTGTAAGGAAGAATTGAGAAATAATGTTAGAATAAATATAACAGTAGGGTCGTGAACAAAAAATTATAAAAATGAAAAACAATAAAGAAAAGGATAAGAAAAAAAAAGGTAGATAATCAATAAAAATAACCAAAAAATAATTTAAAAAGTAAGTAGCGAGAACATGATTAAATAATTATTCTTTGATTTTAATCAAATTCCTACACTATAAAACAAAATATTTAACTTAAAATTACTTATTGAAAATATTTTTTTTTAAAATCAAGTCTCTGAAGATAAGTTCCACCATTGCAGTTTCTGAAGCTAAAGAAATTTAAAACAAAATTAAAAAAAATCCCCTTTTATTAAAAAGAAAAAAAATAATAAACAAAACAAAACCCACGTCAAACTTTTTCACCTGTTAAAAAAAACACTCAAAACTTGAACTTTACTTAATTTTTTTTAAGAGAAAATCTAGGATTTGGCTTGTTTCTCACCGGATTTACAAGAAGAAAATTCAAGAGGAGGAGAAAAAAGAAAAGCAAAGTTTAGGGTTTCAAGAATTTTAATCTCAAGAAGACTAAATTGAAAGTTTTTCACTAATTTTATCACTGGGAAGAAGAGCATTCTTTCTTAAGTTAGAAAGATATGTTGTTTATGTACAAGAAAGTAGTCAAGGGGGAATGATAAAGATAATATTGTTGTTTTGTTATAAATCCATTGAATTGTATGGATTGTCCATTAGATATATTCAAGACTTAATTGTCTTCGTGTATATATGCTTCCAAGGTGATAAGAACTTTTTGGATAACTATGTGTCTGCTAGTTTGTGACCTTTGGGAGTGATATCTGAACACTATAAATAGAGATATCACTCACCATTTGGAAGATACACTTTGATGGAATGTACGCGTCCACCAGTGTTCACGGGACCAGGTCCCCAACAGAATAAAGTGCAGAAAATGAATAACACAAAGTTAATCAGGCACACTGATTTTACGTGGAAACCTCCTTGCTCAAGGGAGTAAAACCACGACATGTCACACAGGACTTTTCAAACTGTTTTCACTAATCTTCTCAAAGCAAAAGTAAAAATCAGTTTACAACCACACATAGAGATTAACCTCCTAATCTCTAAACTAAGTAATACAACCTATTACTTAATGAGCCAAAGCAATGCATTCATTGCCCACTATACTAATCCTCACTGATTGATATAGACTTTTGACTGTAAGACACAAAGTTACCCCTAATTATGTTCTTACAAGACTCAAACAAAGTTTGAAACGTTTCTAACAAGAGTGAAACGAATCCTACAAGTTAAGCTCAATACAAACATTCAAAAACAGCAGCAGGTGCAGAAATCACTTCTTCTGTTGATCAGATTCTTGTTGTATGTGTTCTTGTGCTTGAGTTCTTCTTTGAAGATGGCTTTCTCTTTTAAGCTTGTGAGTTTTTGTTTGCCAAATCTTGAGTTTGTGTTTTGGTGAGGAGACTATATAAAATACACACAAACTCCTTGAGATGACCTCATTGGCTGAAAGCCTGCCATTCAGAAAAGTTGTTCACCTACCACATCAGAGGTGACATCTTTTCTAACAGCTGTCTTGTCACCTTTTCATATCAAGCAATCTTGGAGGGACCAGGTCCCTTTGCAATGTTCTTTATGAGTTCTTGAAAGGCTTGTTGGATGACTTCCTCCTTTGAATGAATGAATTTAATATGGTGCTTGTCATGTTGAAAATATCAACCATAAAGAGTTATTACCTGTTGAAAAAACACCCTCGTCCATTCTGATTGGTTCAGTACACTGGCGCCTCACCAACCACTGACAGGACAACTTTACAGTTGTACCCCATTATGCATCTGATGGAGAGAACTCTGTCTGGGACCAGGTCCTTTCATTTGTGAGCAACTGAAACAAACAATCTCGTCCGCTCTTCCTATTGGTACAGTACACTGCACTTTTCACCTACCACCTGATGTGACAGCTTTACAGATGTACCCCATTTGAATTTGTACGAGAGCACTCTGTCAGGGACCAAGTCCCTGCATTTGTGAGGATCATCAAAACACCTAAGATATAACCTTTCCCCCCTTTTTGATGATAACACACAAATATTCACATTGAGTTTATTCATTCATTTCTTTGTCAGCAGTCCCAATAACAAGGATCTGGTTTCTTGTTAGATCCCTACGTTTGTTAAATCATCAAAACATATAATCAGCTCCGAACTAACATTTCCCCCCTTTTTGATGATAACAGACTTATTCACCAGTTCCCCTTATCAACAAGAACTCTTCGGGTAACTGGAGTTTCATCATCCCCGAAGTTTGCCAAATCATCGAAACATCAAATTATCATCTTCCCCCTTTTTGATAATGACAAATAACTTCTTCCCCCTATCGGCATGACCATGTCTTCTTCAAGTAACCATCATTGATTCCCCCTATCGGCATGACCATGTCCTCTTCAAGTAGCTAGCATTTATTCCCCCTATCGCATGACCATGTCTTTTTCAAAGTAGCTAACATCATTGATCTCATACCTTAACAATTTCCCCCCTTTTGACATCATAAAAAAGGGTTAAAGCAGTAAACCAAGTTGACAAAAATGCAGTTCAAGCAAATTCATGGCCACTTGGGCAACACTGAGCATGAGTAAAAATGCATAAAGTAATGAGACAAGTCAGTAGAAACAAGACATTTTTTCATTCATAAACAAAAGATCAGTAATCAAAGCATTGCACATATTATTACGAATGAGAACCAAAACAATGTCCATTGAGTTCCGATAGAAAATAAGGAGGACTGACACGGAAGTTTTGGAAGAGAGGGGATGACTTAGAAGCAAGGGATTGAAACAATAGAGTTAGTAGATCATATCCCTTAGCAAGGTTTTTCAGAATCTCTCTTAAAGTTCAGCATGCTTTGCTGCCCAGGCTTCATGTTGAACCTTCAGGGCTGCCATTTTTTTTTGTTTTCAACCTGGTCCCTCTGATAGTGTTGTTTCAGAAGCTGAACCTTTTAGGCAAACCATTTCAGTATCGTTGTTGGCAAGAGCAACTGTCATAGCATCCAACACTAGCATGGGATTCTTATGACAGAAAGATTGGAAAAATCAAACCTATTCAAGGCCTCCGCGATGAATACATCAATAATTGAGGAACCAAAAAGAAAATTTCATTTCATTTTTTTTTAAATCAGACACCCTCCTATTCAGAAAACTTTTAGTTCTCAGAATATCAAGTTCCCCCTTTTGAACATTCTTCTTTTCCACATCTTTTTTTTTCTTGGTGGACCTGGTTCCTCTTCACACTTAAAACATCTTCATCATAAAAATCTCTAGTAAGAACAAAGGGTTTTACCATTTGTAGTGCTTTTGAGAGAGGAGAAAAGAGGATTTTAAAATTTTTAGATTTTGGGAGAGGATTTGAAAAGAAATATGGAGTATAAAGGAAGTGGAAGGGTGTATTATGTGAAAGAAGGTGTCATTTAGGTATTCAAAAGATGGGACAACGATCAATACCTGAATGACAAACATGTGGCAATTGTAACGGTTCACATGCATAATTCAAACTGCAATGTTAAGAGTGCTAACCTTCGCGAACGGACCAGGTCCCTCTCTGTAGTTTAAATGTGATTGCCTATATCTGTCCTGACCTCTCATTTCCTTCAGCCCTTTTGCCATGTGTGTATACCTACAAAAGGTATGAAACTGAATTTGCTAAAACATACATAACTGAAAAGCAAGGATACCTGCTTACTTTGGATAGTCATGAGATATTTGATTGCTTCAGGCAGGATCCATTCAAGAAGGTTTCAGCATTTCCATCATCAGTTTGATTATTTCAACCAGATCTTTAAGAGCTTCAGGCAGCTCCTTGATCCATAAGACTTGAGCACATCAAGTTGCACTTGCCACATTCTCTACCTCAGTTGTTGAAAAGGAAACTTAATGTTGCCTTTTAGTCCCCCATGAGTGAGAGATCAACCTTTAACATAGGTCACTCTTGAGGGACTCTTTCAATCAACTCGATACCCAGCATAATCAGCATCGCATGTTCCTCCAAATCAAAAAGTCTCATGATGGACATAATAGAATCAGGTCCCTATTTTCTTCAAGTTTCTTTGAATTCTCTTAGAAGCCCTCAAATGTGATTCCTTTGTACAAAAATGAAGTCTATGAACCAGGTTCATCAGCATCCAGCTTCAAGTTAGTGCCCATGAAAGTATGAATTGTCTAGGCATCCATAACATGAAACTTTTTCAGCAGCTTTTCTGAACCGGTACCAAGTCACTGTCTTTGATCAAACATCAATTGACCGCTGTGTTATCTTCTTCTCTGTAGCTAAGTTCCTATGAAAGTATACAACTGGTCCTTGCTTAGGGATTCAGTGAAGATGTCAGCCACTTGATCTTCCATTTTACAAAACTTCATGATGACATTAGCCCTCTTTATCATTGTCTTGACTTGAAGTATGTTAAGCCATTTGAGCAGCTCATTGATGTAATTTTCTGGACAACTTAGGGTACCTTTAGAGGTTTGTTGAATCTTTAGCTCTAAGAAGAAATCTCCCATCGTGCTCATTTAGAACTCACTACCCATGAATGCCGCAAACTCTTCACACAATAATTCAAAAGGTTGCTCCAAAGATGACATCATCGATATACACTTGAATGATCAGCAATTCCTTTCCTTGTGATTTCAAAAGGAGGGATTTTGAAAATTTTATCTCTTTTGAAGTCATTGTTGAAGAGGAACTTGGACAACCTATCAGCTTGTTTGGGAACCGAGTGTCATACTTTGCATCTTTCAAACTGAGCTTGATCAGCTTCTTCATTCTCACCTTCAGAATTCACATTATTAGTTTGAATTACATCATCTTTGTTCAGCACTGTCTACAGGACCAGGTCCCTCATCATGTTCATCATCTGCATCAGCTTCTTTGGAGTTGTTGGATTCATGAAGAGGATGTTCTTCAGCAAGCTCACTGTTTAGATCATCTCTCTGAATATGAAACATCTTTTCCATCTCAGAATCTTCTTTGTTTTGCAACTTACTTCTCAATTCTTCAAGACTCATCAAAAATCACATGAACATCTTTTACAATGCACACATTTTTTATAGACCGAATAAGCCTTGCTGGAGGAAGAGTATCCCACAAATACTCTTTCAACATCATTGAGATTACACTTCTCAATATCATAATTTTGGTCGCAAAATATGTACTATTCACCATTTCAGCCCGAAAGTCCTTTGAAAGATTAGCAGCTTGCATATTCCACTTGAAGGATGGCCTGATCTGCTTCCTTTTAACACAAGCATCACAAACTTAGTCATCTGCAAATTTTATTTTGAGCAGACCGAGGACCAAGTCCCTTGAAAAAAGTTTGTGCAATAGAGAAGCTATCACATGAGCACGTCTCTTGTGTTATACCTCAATATTCTCAGCTTGAGCACTAAGGCAAGTGAGGCTGTCACTATGAGTAGTATTCAGATCAGCAATATACTTGTTCTTACATCTCTTTTCTGCCAAGATCATCACCCGAGAGAGCAAGTTTGTGATCACACATTTATATGATAAGAACTTGACTTCATTTTTGTTCATCACAAATCTGTGAAACACTTAGAAGACTGTACTTCAACCCATTGACATAGTACACAACTTCACAAGAATGTTCCACGGACTTTCAAGTCCAACCTACAAAAAAATTGTATTATTTCTTGCCATTGCCAAAAGAGACACCTCCACATTGAAGTGTGTTGAGAGAGGGGAAGTTTTTAGTTTTCCCAGTCATGTGCTTTGAGCATCCGCTATTCATGAACCGCCACTGACTGTTACTACTTCCTCTCACTTGCATAGCAAATCACTTGTTAGCCTTGGGAACCCATTTGAGATGGAGTTCCCAGTAAGCAGATAACAGAGTGATAAGAAAGTCTTTTTTCCAGTGAGGCAGACTAGTTTTCTTCAACTTAGAACTATAAGCAGGACCAAGTCCTTTCTTCAGTCTATTCCTCTGTTGGGAATAGTTTGACGAACTTTTTCTATATTTTTTCAAAACAGGACAATCCTTTTCAAGATGTCCTGCTCCCTTTGCAAAGTAATAATGGTTTTGTCCTCGAAGCTATGAGAACTCATCGAATCTTCAAATCCATGCTCCTTAGAAACCTATCTTCCAAGAATAGTACCCAAGTATCCAAACCCTACACTTTCTAAAAATGTAGAAGAAATATGGGTTAGCACAAAAATGTACGAAGTATGATAGTCATGCATGAAAACCTTTGAAAACATGCTTAAAGGGGCATTTTTAGTTGAATGCATGCACTTTGCTAGTTTAAAACCATCATTTGGCAATTAGTGTGAAAACCCAATAATAAGCATACAAAACATCATGAAGTAACTGATATACCGTGAGTTTATGGTATTTTTAATACATTTCACTTAAAGAGTTGTGTGTGTCTAGGGCCATTTTGTATTGGTTTTAATTCATTTTTATCATGTTTGCAGGAAATATGTTCAGACGTGGAAACTGAGAGACACAGCTGAAGGATGTGTAGAAAAGGGCATCTACGGAGGTGATCTATGGACCGTAGGTCCATTCACGCTCCGTAGATGGTGACCGTAGATGGGCAGGCAAGGCTTAAAGGAAAATCAGGGAATTCTTGACTAATTGTGGAACCACGGTTGCAAACCACGGACCATAGATCGATCTACAGGTCGTACTGTTGTTCCGTCAAATCATTTAGAGAGGGGTTCCAGTACCTGATTTTGAAGATTCTAAGTATGGAGCTACGGAAGAGGATCCACGGACTGTAGATCAATCCACGGTCCGTACTTTGGATCCGTCGATTGATTCAGAGAAGTGGAGATCTTGAAGATTGGAAAATTGCCAAAGTCAGCCACGGAAGGGACCTACGGACCGTAGATCAATCCACGGTTAGTAGGTCAGTGTCGTTGATCGAAGACGCGTCCTGAAATATTATTTCCTTATTTCTTTTCCTTTTTAGTTAGGACTTGTTTTTCTATATATAGGGCATATAAACCTCGTTTTCGGGGTTAGACTTTATTATTTTTAGTTCTAGTTTTTGGCTTTGGAGATTAACTTGCAACTCTAGCAATTCTTGATTTCCTAAGTTGATTTTGAAGATTTTTACTTTGCAATTCAAGTTGAGATTATGGGTTTCTTCTACTTAGTAAGTAAGTTCATGATTTCTTCATCTAAACATATCAATTGTGTTCTTGCTACTATGGGTAACTAAATCCACAATTAGGGTTGTGGGAACCATGAGCGATTAACAACGTATGAATAGTAACTAAGTAATTCTGGAATAGTGTTATTGCATGCATTGATAATTATTTCATTTAGAAGTCTTTTTAACGAGTACACGCGTTAGAACTCGCATTGTTGCTACTTGCCGGACCAAGGAGGTAGTTAATAAAAAAATAATTATCAACATAGATTTAGTGTGATACTATCTAATAGTCTAATGTCGATTGGTACGAGGGTGAAAACTAAGCCATACATCGATGTGATGTCTAATATGAGGTAAAGGTAAGGGTTAGTAAATTATACACACGTAGCCGGACCACGGTGCGGGGTGAAATTCTCTAGTTGCCGGATGAACGAATTAGAGATACCTAACTTATCACTTTGCATGTAATACACTTGGAAAGGGTTACTATTACTAATATTACCGCGTTATGAGCTTATGGGGAATACGTACACCCTAGTTTCTCTCTCATCTTGATAACACCTAAAGTTTAAATCTTGTTCACTGATTATTCACATAATTTCTAGAATTTGTTTCACAAATCCCCCCCCCCTTTAATTTTTTGTTTCAGAAGTACGTTGACTAAAAGAATATAATTGTAAGTTAAGTTTAAGTCTAAACCATATTCCTCGTGGGATCGACCCCAACCTCCAAGTTGGGTTCTTTCCTTGAAAATGATCGCTTATACTTCTTTAGGGAGGTGGAATTTGAGCGTATCAAATTTTGGCGTCGCTGCCAGGGAATTTGTCTTTTAGATTAAATTTAACTACATTATTGAGCTTTAGTCAAATATTTCCTAATTTTACTTTTTTTTGTGTTTGTTTCTCTCAGGTTCCTACTCTAGTGTATGCCAAGTACACGGAGCCAAGCTGAACCACTTACTCCTTATGATCCAGAACTGAACAGATATTTGTGGAGAATGAATAATCAAAGAGTTCTAGTTAATCCTATCGGAGGAGAGTTAGGTGATGGTGTTGGGTTGCAACCTCCGAGGGTTGGTGATGAGAATAATCAGGTTCAAGTTGAGAATCAACTGAGAGATGCAGTGAGGGTACATGATCCACTAGGACCAAGACTGCGTGATAACTATAGGGTCAAATTTAATGTTGTTGAATCTGATGGACCTCTTGTCCTACCTTATCTACCTCCGGGGCATACATTTGTGGTGACTAGCAGTTTGATGCAGATGCTTACTGCGAGGGGCTTGTTTGCGGGTTTGGCATCGAAGGATCCACATGCGCACGTAACCAAGCTAAAGAGTGTTTATAAAAGTTGTAGGGGTCGACTAGACTTGGACATGGATGTCATTGGATTGCGAGTATTCCCTCTATCATTGACCGGTGATGCTGTTGTATGGTTTAATGAGCTTTCTTATAACTCAATCTATACATGGGACCAATTGACTGATGTGTTCCTAGCAAGATTCTTTCCAGTGTCTAGGAAGCTGAACCACAAAGATAAACTCAACAATTTTGTAGCACTACCTGGAGAGTGTGTGAGTAGGTCTTGGGACAGGTTCACTGCTTTCATAAAGGGTGTTTCGAATCACCGTATTGATGATGAGTCGCTAAAAGAGTATTTCTACCGAGGTCAGGATTACAACAATAAGGCAGTGCTTGATATTATCGTTGGTGGTTCATATGGTGAGTGCACTTTAGAGCAAATTGCGGAGAAACTGGAGAATATCTCTCAAAACGATAAATCTTAGAGCACTAGAAAGTTGGATACTGGGAGGAACACGTTTACCGTTCAAGCTACAAACAACCAGTCTGCAAATGAGATTCGTGAGGAGATGGCTCAGATGAGGACCGAGCTAGGGTTGGTGTTGAAACATATGAACGGAGGTGCGAAGAAGGTAAATATTTTGAATTATTTGACTAGGAGTCTACTACCGGTTGAGGAGTGTTACTATGAAGAGGATACTTATGCGGTGAATGATCAGACGGGGGGTTTCCGAGCCAATGCCCAAGGTTCCAACTCAGATAATTGGTGCCAAGGGCAAGGAAACCAAGGTCGGAACTATGGAAACAACAACCGAGAGGGTCAATATATCTGGGATGGGAACTACAATCGCGACAACAACTACAACCGTAACAACTATGACAACATGAAAGATTGGTTTGGACCCTATGTTCCTCCTCAAAATTGGGAATCTAGTACTAGGGAAGCTGGAGATAATATGACACATATTGAGGATATGATGCAGAAGATGACGAGGAGGTTTGATGCAACTGATGAAAATGTGAAGGAGATGAGAAATAGCTTGTCTGGTATTGGTAAAAAAGTTGATGCCCATGCAGTGTCAATCAAGCATCTTGAGCAGCAGATGACTCAGTTGTCAACTATGGTAAATCCACGTCAACCTGGCACTGTTCCTAGCAACACCATCCAGAATTCCAAGAATGATGGGCATTGTATGGCAGTCACTACTCAAGGGGGTAAGTAAACCATTGATCCACCTATGTCGTCTGGGGTGGAAATTGAGACTAGTAAAGATGATGATGTGGTCGAGGTAAGTGGAGAGTCTGAGAATGCAATAGAGAAAGAAGAGGAGGTGACTCAGAAAGTTGTCCCCATACCCAGACCTCCACCTCTCTTCCCACAAAGGTTAGTGAAGAAGACTGAAGAAGGCAAATACCGCAGGTTTATTAGCATGTTGAAACAACTTTCCATCAATGTTCCGTTGATAGAAGCTTTGGAGAAAATGCCTGGGTATGCCAAATTTATGAAATATAGGGTGAAAAAGAAGAGGATAGTGAGCTTCAAAGATGATGATAGATTGCAACATTGTAGTGTTATTGTTACAAGGTCCCTTGTGTAGAGAAAGAAGAACCCTGGTGCCTTCACTATTCCATGTACCATTAGGTTGTTGCATTTTGCTAAGGCGTTGTGTGATCTTGGTGCTAGCATTAATATGATGTCATTGTCTATTTACAAGAAGTTAGGTCTGGGAGATCCAAAACTGACTGCGATGTGGTTGCTCATGGTCGATAGAACTGTGAAGAGGCCCATTGGTGTGCTCCATGATGTATTAGTGAAAGTGGAGTCATTCATCTTTTCAAAGGATTTTGTGATTCTTGACTGTGAGGTTGATTTTGAGGTTCCCATTATTCTTGGGAGACCATTCCTTACCACTGGGCGTGCCTTGGTGGATATGGAAAAGGGGCAGATGAAGTTCAAACTGAATAATGAAGAGGCAACTTTCAATATATGTAGGTCCATGAAGTAGAGTAGCGAGCTCCAAACGATATCGCAAATAACATATAGAGTTGAGAGTGGGTCTGAGGTGCACATTGAAGAGAGATTGGGTGGTGAAGCACTAGCAGCGGTTATGATAAACTTTGAGAGTGATGGTATTAAAGACTATGATGAGTTGGTCACCGCACTTGATAGGTGTGAATATCGTTCGAAACCAAAGAAGTTGGAGTTAGACTTGAAAAATTGTGAGTCCCCACCCGCAAGACCGTCTGTTGAGGAGGTACCGAAATTGGAGATTAAAGCTCTACCATCATATTTGAGGTATGTATTCTTCGGAAGAGAGGATAATTTACCGGTCATCATTGCGGAAAATTTGAATGGGCGACAAGTTGAGGCTTTGGTTTCTATGTTAAAGAGGTTCAAGCGAGCTATTGGGTGGACTATTGCGGACATTATTGGGATCCTTCCTGGTATCTATTCTCATAAAATGCAACTCATGCCAGATCAGAACCCTAGTATTGAGCACCAGAGAAGATTAAATTCGCCTATGCAATAGGTAGTTAAAAAGGAGATCATCAAGTGGTTGGATGTCGGAGTTATTTATCCCATTGCAGATAGTAGTTGGGTCTGTCTTGTTCAGTGTGCGCACAAGAAAGGTGGGATTACTGTGGTTCCTAATGAGAGAAACAAGCTTGTTCCGATGCAGCCCGTGACTGGATGGAGAGTCTGCATGGACTACCGGAAGTTAAATGCTTGGACAAAAAAGGACCATTTTCCTATGTCATTCATGGATCAGATGTTGGATAGACTTGCAGGTAAGGGTTGGTATTGTTTTCTTGATGGTTATTCGGGCTACAATCAGATTTCCATAGCTCCGGAAGATCAAGAGAAGACAACCTTTACTTGCCCTTATGGGACTTTCACCTTCAAACGGATGTCATTTGGGTTGTGTAATGCTCCAGCGACCTTCCAGCGTTGTATGATGTCGATATTCTTTTATATGGTGGAGAACACTATTGAGGTATTTATGGATGATTTCTCTGTGGTATATGACTCTTTTGATCGATGTCTGGATCATTTGGACGAGGTGCTTAAAAGGTGTGAAGACTGCAATCTGGTGCTAAATTGGGAGACGTGCCACTTTATGGTGAAAGAAGGGATAATTCTGGGTCATAGGATTTCTGAGAAGGGCATTGAGGTTGATAGAGTTGAAGTTGAGGTAATAGAAAATCTTCCACCACCTATCTCTGTAAAAGGTGTTAGAAGTTTTCTTGGGCATGCAGTTTCTATAGGAGGTTCATGAAGGACTTCTCTAAAATTGCACATCCATTGTGCAAACTGCTTGAAAAGGAGTATAAGTTTGATTTTGATGATGCTTGTTTGAGAGCATTTGGAGAGTTGAAGGAGAAGTTAATTAATGTACCTATCATTATTTCACCAGATTAGGGACAACCATTTGAGGTAATGTGTGATGCAAGTGGAATGGCGCTTGGTGTGGTATTAGGACAGAGGAGAGACAAGATTCTCCATCCTATTTACTATGCTAGCAAAGCTCTAAATATGGCCCAAAAGAATTATATTGTGACTGAACAAGAGCTTCTTGCGGTGGTTTTCACATTTGAGAAATTTCTATCCTACTTTACTAAGGTCATAGTGCATACTGACCATTCTGCATTGAGGTATTTGATGGCGAAGAAGGATGTAAAATGGAGGTTGATTAGCTAGGTATTGTTGTTGCAAGAGTTTGATTTTGTGGTGAAAGATAGAAAGGGGATTGAAAATCAAGTCGTCGATCACTTGTCCAGATTAGAGGAAGAGGCTATGCTAAAGCTTGGTGATAGGGCTGAAATTAATGATGTTTTTCCAGATGAACATGTATTGGCTGCTTCTCATGATCTGATTCCTTGGTTCGCAGACTTTGCTAATTATTTGGAAAACGATTTGGTGCCCCTAGATTTGTCTTTTCACCAAAGGAAAAAGTTTATGCATGATGTGAATAAATTCTTTTGGGATGAGCCTTACTTGTATCGAAGTTGTGCTGATAGGATTATTCGTCGATGTGTGCCCGAGGTTGAGATGTTGAGTGTACTTGAGGCGTGCCATTCATCGCCTGTTGGTGGGCATCATAGTGGTATTCAGACTGTGCATAAGATCTTGCAGTGTGGGTATTACTGGCCTACCATCCACCAAGATGCTCATGATTTCGCTAAGTCTTGTGACCGTTGTCAAAGAGAAGGAGGGATTTCAAGGAGGCAAGAGCTTCCTATGAATCCTATATTGGTGATAGAGTTGTTTGATGTATGGGGCATTGATTTTATGGGACCATTTGTGAGTTCACAAGGGATAAAGTATATTCTTGTTGCGGTTGCTTATGTGTCAAAGTGGGTGGAAGCAAGTGCGCTCCCCAACAATGACGGTAAAAGTGTCACTGCATTCTTGATAAAGAATATTGTCTCCAGATTTGGTACACCGAGGGCGATTATCATTAATGGAGGTTCCCACTTTTGTAATAAGTTGTTCAAGGCGCTACTTGAGAAATATGGTGTCCGCCACAATGTAGCCACTCCTTACCATCCGCAGACTAGTGGGCAAGTTGAAGTGTCCAACAGAGAGATCAAACAGATTTTGGCAAAGATTGTGAATGCTTATAGAACGGATTGGTCAAGGAAGCATAATGATGCTCAATGGGCCAATCGCACTTCATACATGTAACACCCCGTAGAACCTAGTTAGACCTAGCTATTGTTCGATGGAATCTAGTAGCTGAAACTAGAGCCTAAAGATGTAGTTTTGAGTGAAGGTAAGGTTTAAATGATGTAATATGGCTTTTCAAGTTAGGTTGAGTAGTTTAGAGGTCAAACGTCAAGAAACGATCATAACACCTGGAAACTAGTAAGTTGAACTAGTGAGTTGAACTAGTGCGTTGTAGAGTCTTGTAGTTGAGTTTTGGAATGTTGTATGAGGGATAAAACTTGTATAAAGGATTCCCATATTTAGATGGACATGTTTAGGGGCTAAACGTCCGGGTACGACCCCCCAAGGACCACCCAAAGGGTCCTTGAGGAGGACCCCAACATTGGCCAAAAATCTGTCAAGACACCTTGATTCACGACCCCAATTCACTACCAGTAGATCAATCTACGGCTCGTGCGTATTGGGCGTGGATCAGGCCTGCAAATGGTGAGTTTCAGACCCAAACCACGGACTGTAGATCAATCTACGGTCCGTGGATGGCCAAACGTAGATGCTGCCAGTTTTTCAGCTTTTCGTTTTAAGTTAGAGGTTAGGGGTTGGGTTAGTTATTAATTAGGGGTTAATGTAGGTCCGTTGATAGGTTATTTAACCACCTATATAAGCTTAAATAAACCCTAAACTAATCATTCTAACTCACCCATCTAAAGACCCTTAAACTACTCTCAAGAAATTCTCTCTCTTGAAGAACAAGAAGAAAGGAAGTTGGGGCAGCAGCTTAGGGAGATTTGCACCATTGATTCAAGATTTGTTTAGGGTTTGATTGAAGGTATGTGAAGTTTATTCATCCATGGGTTATTCCACCCATGGAGCCCCCATAGATACCCCCAATTGTGAAATCAAAAACCCAATTCTAGCAAGGGTTGTGATTGCATTGTGGGTAGGGCTTGGGTGTGATTCCAATCTAGTGGATATCACCCAATTATGATTTAATTGTCTTTGTTTAATCATATTATGATGAATTCATGTGATTTCTACGATGAACCCTAATCTAAATTGATGAATATGAATATTGTGGGTTGATGCCATTAGAGGCGAAATTGAAGGTTCTAAAGTGATCTTCCTATTTCAATGTATTGAATACTAATTGATCATATTTAGGATCATATAATCATGAATTTAACTAGACTTAATTGAATAAGAATGATCTTGACTTGTAAAGTTGGAATTGAACCTTCATGATCAAGTATGACTAGTTCACCTTCTAAGGAACAATGTGATTGAATAGCTAGTAATTATATATGGATCATGATAGAATGAAGTTAAGCTTGAAACTAGGGCTTGTAGCTATCATTGTTAGGTCTTTGGGGTAAAGTCAATATGATGTGATCTTGTGGTGTAATTATCTTCCTCTTATACACTTAGACATGAATATGCTAGGAGATTCAAGTTCTCTCACATAGAAGGATTCTAGGTTGACCTACTGACCTAAAATGAATCAAAACATGTTAGACTAGAAAAGCTTGAAGTTGGGATATATGACCCCTTCATGTATAGCTTGGCTTAGTAGGATAAGACCAAGGTTGATAGCTTAGGATGAGGATCTATTCTCTCCTAAGGGATAGCTTGACGTAGCATGGTAGGATGTATGTCATGGTAGCATGAGTTAGTAGTAGTCATGGTAGCGTAGGATTGAGGATTTATACTCTCCGGCATATGGGTAAGCTTGAACTAGCATTGTTAGGATGTATTCATAGTAACTTGACTTGGTTTGGCCAAGACCATTTCATGGTAGCTTTGGGATAGAGGACTTAGACTCTCCTAAGGGTAGCTTGACTTGCATTGTAAGATGCATTTCAAGGATAGATTGAGTTAGGATTAGTCATGGTAGCTTAGGGTTGAGAATCACACTCCCCTATGGATAGCTTGTATTTGTTATCTAGTGCACTGGTAAGGGTAGCATGACTTAGTTGGTTTAGGTCTATTTCATGGTAGCTAAGGTAGGACACTCGTACCATTCCTAGAATAGCTTGGACTTGCATGTTAGTGTGTTTTCCAAGGTAGTTAGCTTAGCTTAACCTAGTTATGTTAGTAAGATTATAGCATGGTCTAGCCTATTAGGGGGTTATTCCTTGGTAGCCTTGAATAGAGGTAAATAGAATAGAGGGATTAGTCCCCAACCAGTGAACCTTCATGTTAGTCTAAATGATAACTTAGTGTGGGTAGTAGTATGGGATGCTATCCATACATTCCACAAGTAAGACTTAAGGCTAGGTATGAAGGGTTCCCACACATAGCATGACTTAGCTTGGGTTGTTGCCATAGTTGCTTTCCAAGATATGATTGACTAAGGTGGTAGTTTCCTTTTTCTATATGAAGTAAGCTCATAATAAGACCAAAAGTAGGGTGAATATGACTAAGATGATTTCAAGGCTATGCATAGTGTGAAGGGTAGTATGGGATGCCTTTCATGCATTGCACAAGTGTGTCTTGAGGTTCCTTAGAAGTATGGTCCCCTTATGGTAGAAAGACTTATGACTTAACCATGCATGTAGACTATGATTAAGATGACTAAAAAGGGATACATGTCTTGGGTGGTATTATGGGATGCTATTCTTGCTTTGCACTTGCATACTTTTGAGGTTACTTGAGAATGGTGCTATTATGGTAATGATGACTAAGAGTCAATTATGTTGATATGATTATGACTTATCTCCCATCCTCATTAACTATGTCTTATGTTGACTTATGTTTATATGAAGCTTATGTTGGAGACCATGCTATAACTATGATGATTATGTTATGACTATGTTATTATCTCTTATGCTTATGTCTTATATTGACTAACCATTTTGAGATACTCTTATGATGTTGCGCTAGCTTTCATACTTAGTACGTTTTGTACTAAAGCATATTGACTGCATTCTAACCAACTGTAGGGTTGGAGGCTTGAGTTGCTTTAGAGGCTAGAGTTTCAAGGATTTAGAAAAATTGAAGAATTGGTGAGTCCTCATAGCTTCGAGGACAACCCTTTATTTCCTTATGTCATTTCTTTATGTTTTCAGACTTTGTATGGGCTGCGTCCCAAAGACTTTTATTCAAGAGTTAAATAGATGGTTTGAGACAAAGGTTTAGTAAAGACTTCCGCTTGATTTTATGAAATAAGACATTGATTGTAAAAGTTTTTAAATTTTCCCGTATTCTCTATTATCTTATGTTAAGAATTTACTAAGGGTTTATATGCGACCCCTTCGGGGTCAAGAACGTTGTGTTACAACTAGGGGGTGCTCTCGGGTCGTGACAAAGTTGGTATCAGAGCATAAGGTTTTAGGATAAATTTTAGGATGTCTCAAACCACGTCTAAGTAGAATCTTATTCATGGGTGTGAATCGCGACACATTTTATGAATAGGAGGCTATTGGATGCTTAGGAAAAGTTTCACTTCTTCATTTTCTTAGTCGTACCATGAAAGTTTAGCTCTAGTAGCTCTTTCTTCTAATGTTTCCCTATTATTTTTCAGGTTATGGCAAATACTAGGGATAATGCTAGGAGAGAAGGAGAAAACATTAGGGATCAAGATATTCCTCCCCAAGTTCCACATCAAGCTCCTTCTCAAGTTCCAAATGACCCTCCAATTGGGAATGCCACTCTTGGAGAGTTTAGGGCTTCTATGCAACTATTGGCTCAAGCCTTGACGGCACAAGCCAATAGAGAGGTGGTGGCTCTGGCAAACCCTATAGGAGGAATGGGTGCTTTTAGGGTGAGAGAGTTTTTGAGAATGAACCCTCGGAGTTCTATGGCTCCAAAGTGGAAGAAGATCCAAATGGGTTCATAGAAGAGGTTTATAAGGTTTTAGCAATCATGGGGGTGTCTTCTATTGAGAAAGCGGAACTAGCCGCCTATCAATTGAAGGACGTTGCCCAAATTTGGTATGAGCAATAGAAAGATACTAGGCCTATAGGAGCGGGCCCAATAGAGTGGGAAGCTTTTGTCTATGTATGCTCCAAGCTTGGTAGCTAGTCCAAGGGATTTAATGAATAGGTTTATGACGGGGGTGTTCAATTTGGTAGAAGAAGAATGTCGTACGGCAATGCTTGTTAATGATATGGATATCTCAAGGTTGATTGTGTTTACCCAACAAATAGAAGAGTCAAAACTCAAGAAGGAGAGGGCTAGAGAGAAAAAGAGGTCTAGGGTGGATGATGATAAGTCCTTTCATGATGGGTCCGATGGACATGGTCGTTCTAAGAATCGACAAAAATTTTCCGGACAAGTGTTTACTAATGCTCCTAAGCATAAGGATGAGAGGGTGTCTACCTCTACACAAGGAATAAGTAATGAGTCCCTATGGCACTCTTGTGCTAGGTGTGGTAAGAGGCATGAGGGTAGGTGCTTGACCGGTAAAGAGGGTTGCTTTAGTTGTGGTGAGAATGGCCACATGATGAAAGATTGCCCTAAAGCTAAGGTTACACGAAGGGAAGGTAAGCAAGTTGCCTCTAGTAGTGGGGATGTGGAGCCTCAAAAGAACAATAGGTTTTATGCACTCCAATCTAGAGAAGATCAAGAGTGATCTCCTCATGTCCCTTCCGATATGTGTTTCATGCTTTAGAAAAATTTCCAAATTTCTTGTCTTTTATGACTTGTTATGTTGAATTTTGAAGTTATTTTAGCATACACGATGTTTAGAAAAGTTGGTGTAGGCTTGCTCCCAAATGGGGGATAGTGTGCCTATCCAGTAGGGTTATGGTGTGCTTGATGTGTTGCCATGATTTCCTTATATGCATGTTCATGAAAATGCCTAGGTCTTATTAGAAATGGCTTATATGCATTGTTCTTTTTCTCATGTTGTAGTGCATTTGTAGACTTGTATGTAGACTTCATGAGTTGAGTAGTGAGAATGCCTTAGTTGGAATTGAAAGATTTCCCTAATGAATGGATGTTTTTTTTAGAAGTATTTTGCATTTAGGCGCCATGAGTTCATGATGAGCATGTTTTAGTTAGGGGATGTTAGTTCCTCCTTTAAAAAGAGTAGAAATAGGATTTGATGCATTTTTGGGTTAGTTCCTACTCCCTTGTATTTCATTGAAAGAGTTAGCTTTGGAATTGAGGTTTTTCTTCCACGATTTTGTGCATTAGATGTAGTGCATGCA
Organism: Solanum chiquidenum; assembly: GCA_029582725.1. Taxonomy (NCBI): domain Eukaryota; kingdom Viridiplantae; phylum Streptophyta; class Magnoliopsida; order Solanales; family Solanaceae; genus Solanum; species Solanum chiquidenum. The sequence continues at coordinate 24,974 of JAJOOS010079854.1, read as the reverse complement.
TAATGGGCTAGTTAAGCTAAATTTTAGACTTTGTGAAGTGTTTAAAGTATCATTCGAGGATGAATGTTCCCAAGTGGGGGATATTGTAACACCCCGTAGAACCTAGTTAGACCTAGTTATTGTTTGATGGAATCTAGTAGGTGAAACTAGAGCCTAAAGAGGTAGCTTTGAGTCAAGGTAAGGTTTAAATGATGTAATATGGATTTTAAAGTTAGGTCGAGTAGTTTAAAGGTCAAACGTCAAGAAATGATCATAACGCCCGGAAACTAGTAAGTTGAACTAGTGTGTTGTAGAGTCTTGTAGTTGAGTTTTGGAGTGTTGTATGAGGTATAAAACTTGTATAAATGATTCCCATACTTATATGGACATGTTTAGGGGATAAAAGTCCTGGTACGACTCCCCAAGGACCACCCAAGGGATCCTTGCAGAGGACCCCAACATTGGCCAAAAAGCTGTCAAGACAGCTTGATTCACGACCCCAATTCACGGCCAGTAGATCAATCTACGGCTCGTGGGTCTTGGGCGTGGATCAGGCCTGAAAATGGTGAGTTTCAAACCCAAACCACGAGATCAAACCACGGACTGTAGATCAATTTACGGTCCGTGGATGGCCAAACGTAGATGCAGCCAGTTTTTCAGCTTTTCGTTTTAAGTTAGAAGTTAGGCGTTCGATTAATGTAGGTTGGTTGATAGGTTATTTAACCACCTATATAATCCTAAATAAACCCTAAACTAATCATTCTAACTCACCCATCTAAAGACCCCCAAAGTACTCTCAAGAAATTCTCTCTCTAGAAGAATAAGAAGAAAGGAAGTTGGGGCAGCAGCTTAGGGAAATTTTCACCATTGATTCAATATTTGTTTAGGGATTTTATTGAAGGTATGTGAAGTTTATTCATCCATGGGTTATTCCACCCCTGGATCCCCCATAGATTCCTCCAATTGTGAACTCAAAAACCCAATTCTAGCTAGGGTTGTGATTGCATTGTGGGTAGGGCTTAGGTATGATTCCAATCTAGTGGAAATCACCCAATTATGATTGAATTCTATTTGCTTAATAATATTATGATGAATTCATGTGATTTATATGATGAACCCTAATCTAAATTGATGAATATGAATATTGTGGGTTGAAGCCATTAGAGGCGAAATTGAAGGTTCTAAAGTGATCTTCCTATTTCAATGTATTGAATACTAATTGATCATATTTAGGATCATATAATCATGAATTTAACTAGACTTAATTGAATAAGAATGATCTTGACTTGTAAAGTTGGAATTGAACCTTCATGATCAAGTATGACGAGAATCACCTTCTAAGGAACAATGTGATTGAATAGCTAGTAATTATATATGGATCATGATAGAATGAAGTTAAGCTTGAAAGTAGGGCTTGTAGCTATCATTGTTAGGGCTTTGGGGGTAAAGTAAATATGATGTGATCTTGTGGTGTAATTATCTTCCTCTTATACTCTTAGACATGAATATGCTAGGAGATTCAAGTTCTCTCACATAGAAGGATTATAGGTTGACCTACTAACCTAAAATGAATCAAAACATGTTAGACTAGAATAGCTTGAAGTTGTGATATATTGTCCCTTCATGTATAGCTTGCCTTAGTAGGATAAGACCAAGGTTGATATCTTAGGATGAGGATCTATTCTCTCCTAAGGGATAGCTTGACTTAGCATGGTAGGATGCATGTCATGGTAGCATGAGCTAGTAATAGTCATGGTAGCCTAGGATCGGGGATTTATACTCTCCTATGGGTAAGCTTGAACTAGCATTGTTAGGATGCATTCATGGTAACTTGACTTGGTTTGGCCAAGACCATTTCATGGTAGCTTTGGGATAGATGACTTAGACTCTCCTAAGGGTAGCTTGACTTGAATTGTATTATGCATTTCAAGGATAGCTTGAGTTAGGATTAGTCATGGTAGCTTAGGGTTGAGAATCACACTCATCTATGGATAGCTTGCATTTGTTATCTAGTACACTTGTAAGGGTAGCATTACTTAGTTGGTTTAGGACTATTTCATGGTAGGTAGGATAGGATACTTGTACCTTTCCTAGAATAGTTTGGACTTTCATGTTAGTGTGTTTTCCAAGGCAGTTAGCTTAGCTTAACCTAGTTATGTTAGTAAGATGATAGCATGGCCTAGCCTATTAGGGGGTTATTCCTTGGGAGCATTGAATAGTGGTAAATAGAATAGAGGGATTAGTCCCCAACTAGTGAACCTTCATGATAGTCTAAATGAGAACTTAGTGTGGGTAGTAGTATGGGATGCTACCCATATATTGCACAAGTATGACTTAAGGCTAGGTATGAAGGGTTCCCACACATAGTATGACTTAGCTTGGGTTGTTTCCATAGTTGCCTTCCAAGATATGATTGACTAAGGTGGTAGGTTCCTTTGTCTATATGAAGTAAGCTCATAGTAAGACCAAAAGTAGGGTGAATATGGCTAAGATGATTTCAAGGCTATGCTTAGTGTGAAGGGTAGTATCGGATGCCTTTCATGCATTGCACAAGTGTGTCTTGAGGTTCCTTAGAAGTATGGTCCCCTTATGGTAGAAAGACTTATGACTTAACCATGCATGTAGACTATGATTAAGATGACTAAAAAGGGATACTTGGCTTGGGTGGTATTATGGGATGCTATTTTTGCTTTGCACTTGTATACTTTTAAGGTTACTTGAGAATGGTGCTATTATGGTAATGATGACTAAGAGTCAATTATGTTGATATGATTATGACTTATCTCCCATGCTCATTAACTATGTCTTATGTTGACTTATGCTTATATTGAGCTTATGTTAGAGACCATGCTATGACTATGATGATTATGTTATGACTATGTTATTATCTCTTATGCTTATGTCTTATGTTGACTAACCATTTTGAGATGCTCTTATGATGTTGAGCTAGCTTTCATATTTAGTACATTTTGTACTAATGCATATTGCCTACATTCTAACCAAATGTAGAGTTGGAGGCTTGAGTTGCTTTGGAGGCTAGAGTTTCAAGGATTTAGAAGAATTGAAGAATTGGTGAGTCCTCATTGCTTCGAGGACGAACCCTTTATTTCCTTATGTCATTTCTTTATGTTTTTAGACTCTGTATGGGCTGCGTCCCAAAGAATTTTATTCAAGAGTTAAATAGATGGTTTGATACAAAGGTTTAGTAAAGACTTCCGCTTGATTTTATGAAATAAGACATAGATTGTAAAAGTTTTTAAATGTTCCCGTATTCTCGATTATCTTATGTTAAGAATGTGTTAAGGGCTTGTATGTGACCTCTTCGGGGTCAAGTACACCGTGTTACGACTAGGGGATGCTCTCGGGTTGTGACAATACAAGACTCTCATAGGTATGTCTCCTTACCAGCTTGTATATGGGAAGTCATGCCATTTACCGGTAGAGCTAGAGAATAAGGCTATGTGGGTGATGAAGAAGCTAAATTTGGATTTGGGCTCCGCATCTAATCAGAGAATGAATGACTTGAATATGCTTGATGAGTTTCACCTAAAGGCTTATGAAAGTTCAGCCTTGTATAAAGAGGAGATGAAGAGGTATCATGATCAAAGGATTGGAAAGCGAGAATTTGTTGTGGGTGATCTTGTGCTTCTATTCAACTTTAGGTTGCGCTTGTTTTCGGGAAAACTCAAGTCCAAATGGACCGGGCCAATTTTGCTCACAAAAGTGCTCCTCCATGGAGCGGTTGAGCTTGAAAATAAAGAAGGAACAAGGTTCATGGTAAACAGGCAAAGGATCAAGATCTATCTGGGAAACGCGTAAAGTGTGCAAGAAGTTGTTGATGCCTACTATCTTGTTGAAGTCTGAGTAATCAAGAGGCATGTGTCGTGCCACGATGTTAAATCAAGCGATGCTTGGGAGGCAACCCAAGATGTAAAATCTAGCCAACAATAGGTTCTTGTTTTCCATGTAGTAGTTTTCTTTGTTTATTTGACTCTCTGTACTCTTTTAGATACGTGTTTTATTTTTGTTTTAGTGTTGGCTAGATATAGCATAGGGTCCGTGTCTAAAAAAGTGTCTAGAAAATGTAAAAAGAAATGCCTAATGGTTGCTACATGTGCAGGAGCGCAAGGCAAAATCTGCAGAAAAAAAGTCTGGTGCAGAGGTCTACGGACCCCATCGACGGTCCATGGTTCATTCCACGGACCGTTAATGGTGTCCGTAGATCCCAAGTAAGGATTCTGAACTTTCTAAGTCTGAATGTAATCTACGGTCCCTATCTACGGACCGTAGATCGACCCATGGACTGTAGACGTGGTCTCGTGGGTCCAAACCCTAGACTGCCCGACTCGACCCGGACTTCATTTAAAATAAATGCCCTCTTGTTCAAATCACTTCCCCCATTTTCCCTCCTAACCATTTCTAAACACCCTCAATCACTAAAATCCCTCCATTTTACCATAACTCCCCATAACCCACCCTCTTGTTGATTGCGCTATGCACCACAGGTTTGCTTCACACAATCTATTACTTTTTACTGTTTTTGTGTGCATTGGGGACAATTGCACCTATTTTTTGTTGGGGGTGGGGTAAATGGATTGTGAGTGATAGGGTGAAGTCTGAGTAACCTAACTCATGATCCTCTCTTGGGGTTTTCTTGCCTCTGTTCTTTTCCCCCAAGAGACTGCTTAATTTCGGTTGAACCGGCATGTGTTAGGATTGTATGTGTAGAAGCATGAGAAAGAATAAAGCATGATGGCTAAAGCTTTTTGAAAAAATGATACCCGTCCAAAATTTGTGATATGTGCTAAAATATGTAGACTAGAATGAGTTGAATGTGTTGTCTCTGAGTATGACATAATAATGAACCAACTTGGTGGCATGACTTAAGCTAAAACTAGAACTGGGTAATCTGATAATCTGATAATGAAACTATGTGCCAAGAGTGTGTGAGAATAGTTGATTGTTCAAAAAGTTTTTGTGCCAATCTAGAACCTACCCGGTCAGTCCTGCTAAGACAATCTACTCTAGAGGCGAAGAAGTGATCGTAGGCCCTTGTTCCGATAAGTCCACAAATTTCCTAAAAAGAATCCAACCAAATGAAATAAATGCTCCCTTTGATCCAAATGCTTTGAGCCTAAATTAGACCATTTCTTTCTAACCCCCTAACTCACCTTCCCATTAACTATTGTATTGACCCCGGTCCCTCCTTGGACATGTGCACCTCGACTTAGGCCAAAAGCCTAAGTTGAGGGTGGCTAATGCAAAAAGTGACCTCAATTTTGGCCTTGATCCAACATCGGGTATTATGCACCTCAACCAATGGAAAATCCATAAGTTGAGGGTGGCTATGAAAGAGGAAACCGAAAGAAAAATAGGTATGAAAAGAGTTGGGTGTTGAAAAAGAGAAAAAGAAAAAAGAGGAGAGCATCTGACTTGTTGAAAGCTAAAGAAAAGAATAAAATGCAACAAAAATAAGAAAGTGAAAAATAAAGAGCAACAAAGTCTAAAGTCACATCCATGGTTGAAGAGAATCAAGGGAAAGAAGGTAAAATAGTAGGACGTCAAAAATAGGGCAAGCAGAGGTAGAAAGCCTAATGTAATGTCAAGGATGGAAGAAAGTCACTAAAGAGTACCCAAATATACAACACCTGACCCTGAGCCTACGTTACAAACCAAGAAAGTCCTATAGTGATCCTAGAAACTAGTTTGGAGAGTCTAAGCGGTGAAAATAAGGGCAAGCCTATGGTATTGAGCACTAACTGTACTTGAAGTTACTTCTGAGTGTGAGTGTTGACTGAATCCTTGTACTCAAAATCATATTCATTGTGTGAAAAAGGAATGTCGTTTAAAGTAAGGGCACTAGTTACATTGTTGGAAAGTTGGTACCTTGGTGATAGTAAAACAGTGTATGTTGTGTGTTGATTGGTCGATCTTTGTCATGTTTTGATCCACACAAGTTAGCTTGTTGAGTCTGAGAGAAAAGATTTGCACCCAAAAAGAGAGACGGAGTAGAGAGCCATGTGATTGCTTGTGCTTGAATTGCTTGCTTCTATACAAGTGTCGTTTAGAGTCTTAGTGCATCGCTTGAGGACAAACAACGAATTTAAGTTGAGGGTGTTGATATACCGTCAGTTTACGGTATTGTTAATACATTTCACTTAAAGAGTTATGTGTGTCTAGGACCATTTTGTATTGGTTTTAATGCATTTTTATTATGTTTGCAGGAAATATGTTCAAACGTGGAAACTGAGAGACACAGCTGAAGGATGTGCAGAAAAGGGCATATACGGAGGTGATCTACGGACCGTAGGTCCATTCACACTCCGTAGATGGTGACTGTATATGGGCAGGCAAGGCTTGAAGGAAAATCAGGGAATTCTTGACCAAGTGTAGAACCACGGCTGCAAACCACAAATCGTAGATCGACCTACGGGCCGTACTGTTGTTCCGTCAAATCATTTAGAGAGGGGTTCCAGTACATGATTTTGAAGATTCTAAGTATGGAGCTACGGAGGAGGATCCAAGGACCGTAGATCAATCCACAGACCGTACTGTGGATCTGTCGATTGATTCAGAGAAGTGGAGATCTTGAAGATTGGAAAATTGCCTAAGTCCTAAGCCACGGAAGGGACCTACGGACCGTAGATCAATCCACGGTCCGTAGGTCAGTGTCGTAGATCGAAGACGCGTCCTGAAATATTATTTCCTTATTTCGTTTCCTTTTTAGTTAGGACTTGTTTTTCTATATATAGGGCATGTAAACCTCATTTTGGGGGGTTAGACTTTATTATTTTTAGTTCTAGTTTTTGGCTTTGGAGATTAACTTGTAACTCTAGCAATTCTTGATTTCCTAAGTTGGTTTTGAAGATTTTTACTTTGCAATTCAAGTTGAGATTCTGGGTTTCTTCTACTTAGTAAGTAAGTTCATGATTTCTTCATCTAAACATATGAATTGTGTACTTGTTACTATGGGTAACTAAATCCAAAACTAGGGTTGTGGGAACCATTAGCAATTAACAATGTATGAATAGTAACTAAGTAATTCTGGAATAGTGTTATTGCATGCATTGATAATTCTTTCGTTTAGAAGTCTTTTTAACAACTGCACGCATTAGAACTTGCCTTGTTGCTACTTGTCGGACCAAGGAGGTAGTTAATAAGAAAAGAATTATCAACATAGATTTAGTGTGATACTATCTAATAGTCTAATGTTGATTGGTGCGAGGGTGAAAACTAAGACATACATTGATGTGATGTCTAATATGAGGTAAAGGTAAGGGTTAGTAAATTATACACACGTAGCCGGACTAAGGTGCGAGATGAAATTCTCTAGTTGTCGGACCAAGGAATTAGAGATACCTAACTTATCACTTTGCAAGTAATACACTAGGAAAGGATTACTATTACTAGGATTACCAAGTTATGAGCTTATGGGGAACACGTACACCCCAGTTTTCGTCTCATCTTGATAACACCTAAAGTTTAAATCTTGTGCACTGATTATTCACATAATTTCCAGAATTTGTTTCACAAATCCCCCCCTTTAAATATTTGTTTCGGAAGTACGTTGACTAAAAGAATATAATTGTAAGTTAAGTTTAAGTCTAAACCATATTCCTCGTGGGATCGACCCCAACCTCCAAGTTGGGTTCTTTACTTGATAACGATCGCTTATACTTCTTTAGGGAGGTGTAATTTGAGCGTATCAGTAACATAGACCATAGCATGGTAGACAACAATCACAACTAGTGCACATAAGAGATACCATTTGGAACATATACACAGTCAATGCAATCTAGTGTTAACATGACATGTGAGCAACACTTCATGAGCTACCTCAAGGCAAGTTTGTGCAATGCATATGTAAGACCCCATAATCCCACCTACACTAAGCAAAGTCATTTTATATTCCCACTCATGTTTACCCTCTTGTAATCTCATCCTTAGCCTATCTCTCATAGACTAGGAAACATTTACTTTTAGTCAACCACATCAAGGAAGCAACTCATAGCAACAATTCAAGTTAACATGCAACATTACAAGTAGCCTTGACGTCAAATGCAATTACCATTTAGACACAAGCACATTCATTACATGAGTCATCTTGACAAATAGGAACCTACCATAACTACTCTCAAAGCCTACTTGTGCAATGCATGGATGAAGTCCTATACCCCCACCCATACTAAATAGAACTCCTTGAATAGCCATAGTACATCCTAGACTTGACCTTGTGGGAATTAGCCTTAACCGACATAGACCATGTGAGCTTCCATGGAATCCGGTGTCATTCCCCACACCAAAAAGAGGTGTCCTACTTGCCTAAGATAGAACTAAAATGTATTAGCTTGGAAATGAATCCAAATGGCTAAATAACCTACGAGGCAACGTAGTTATGGGATAAGGAGATTGCTACTAGAAACCCGCCCTATCTAGCGGGGGAGTTCCCATTTCATGAGATACATTATAGAAGTCCATCCTTTCTAGCGGGGGAGCTTCCATCTCATATTCAATATCCCTCGATGCTAGGCATAACTTCCCACGAATACATGTTTAGTCTTGAATTGAATTTACAAGCATAAAGGAGTATCTTACCCTCCATCCAACACAATTCATAAGGATAACTCATAGATTCATTAGGTGAGAATGGATTTTCAACCTAAGATCTTTATGATAGATTCAATTAGGTGAGAACTAACTTTCAACCTAGAATCTTTAATATGTGAAGAAAACTTTCACATTTTACTCTTTATGTGTTTATGAGAATGAACTTTCAATCAACACAATAATATCATCATAATCTTGGAATACTCATGTATAAGTGTGTGTGAGAGTGAGAATAGACTTTCAACCACACCACAAGTACATCAAGGTCATGATCACTTTACTTTCTCAAAAGATGGTCTTAAATCATGAGTACATTTTCACAAGCATGTATAATATCATATATTGCCCCTTTAAGGACCAAAGACCATAATCAATCATCACATCTAGCATTCATTATATTAGACATGGATATAATCATAGTTCAAGTAATCAAGTTATTAAATGCACGATGTCAAATACACATAATATAGGTCATGTTGGTGGAGTCTTTCCACAATAGAACCATATGCAATTCCACACGCATAATAGCTTCCTTCTTAAAGCCTTAACATCATTAGCTCATTTATATTAACTTTTACTAATAATGCCCTAGAAGTCACCTTTATACTACAAGCCTTACTCTCAAGCAATACCTCACATGATCATCATGTATAACTAGTTCTCAAGATAAACCAACCACATGTTTCATTCTTAGCCAATTTTAGTTATATAACATCATACAAACCATGATCCATCATATAAGCCCTAGTCTATCCAATTCATGTTTACAAGTTTTACTAATTCATTTGTAATTACTCTAATCTCAAGTAATTCATAAAGTAGTTCATCAATCTTAGAGGATCACACATAAGCCCTCAATTGCCTCTTTCATGGCATAAAACCAATTCACATCAATTTCGCCCTAAAACATTAGATTAATCAATGATACATGTATAATCATAATAAAATCATGCAATCACATCATAATCTACTCACATCCAATCAATTGGACAAACTTGCAACAACATTCTTAATGTAAAGAAGGACCATAGCTAGGATTGGGGAAACTCATGGATTCTTGAGGAATTCAAGTTAAAATCATATAAAATCAGTAATACATCCATAAACGAACATAATTCAATCTTTAAAAGCAACTTTGAAAGGCTTCCATGGGGTTGAGTTGAAACCCTAGCTTTTGGGGATTTCTAGATTTGAGATAAAAGCTTTTGAAGGGACTCCTTGGGTGATAGCTACCCAAGAATGAAAACTACCATACCTTGATTGAAAAAACTCCACGAAATTGAATGGAAAAGGTGAGTTCTTGAGCCCTAGACCTTGACCTCTTCTTCTCCAATGGAGGTTTGTAGTGAGAGAAATATTTAGGGGTAAAGTTAGTTATGATTTAGGGTATTGGGAATTATGAAGTAAATAGGTTAGTTAATGGATTTAAAATACTTATATTAGTCTAAATAAATGAATTAAAATGACCCTACACTAAAATAATTAAATTAGGAATTATTTGAAATTGCTTACCTTTGGCCGAATTGGAGGCAGCATGTGCAGGCATGACCTACGACCTGCCCCTCCCCCCATGGACCGTGAGTGGATCCACGGGGCGTGCTACAGGTTCGTGGTTCATGACCTGCAACTCCTCTTCAAGGCCTTGACCTATGCCCCATGACCTATGGGGTGTGGATGGACCTACTCCCAGTAGATCCCATCTGTAGGTCACCAAATTCTTGACAGCTTTTTGGTTCTAGTCAGCCTTGGAGGTTAGGCTTTAGGGTCCCCCTCAAGGACCCTTGGTTGGTCCGTGGGGGATCGTACCTTGACACGTATTTAAGATTCAAAATTAAAGTACGAATATGTTCAAGTCAATCATAGGAATAGACATTTGCAAATAAAAACAAGATTCAAACTAGGGGGTTGACACGAATGTCAAATAACTGGGGGGTTTTGGTTACAAATTATCAACTACAACAGCAACAAATAATATGAATTAACAGATATTGAGACGGGTTCTTGGGATGCGATTCGATTACGGGCTATTATAAACAAATGGGTAGTTGCAACTATTACAAAACAGCTGCAAATTAGTGAATAAGCTAAACTACAGAGGAGGTAAACTTTCTCTCGAATAATTTACCCCGAATCAAGTCGATTTCTCTTGAACATCGATAAGCATGTAATTAAGAATGGCCTACGCTTCAGTCCATTCACTCTCTCGAGCTGAATGTGTGGAAAAGGGTTTAGGATTCACTCTCTTGAGCTGAACTCATGACAACCCAATACCCACATACCATCAATTCAGTAATCTTGGTTTCAAAACCTCCCTCTCGAGCAAGCCAAAAACACGAAGATCGAACTGCATTTGCAACTACAATTCTTTAAGTTAAACCACAATTACTAATTAAAATCACTTCTAAACAGCAATTACACTAATAATTAGCAACACCCATTAGCTAAATTAGCCCATAATCACATAATCATACCTCAAGAATTGGGGTTTTAGCTAGACATCATAAAAAGATAGAAATCGTTACCAAATTGTGTTTCCATCAACTGGGTACGATTAATTACGTCTTTACAAATGTCCAAATTGAAGAATCTAGAAGACCCACTTTCAATTTCTCAAAAATGGAAAGTTTCAATTCTTCAAAGCTAAGGAAAACTTTTCTCTCAGTTCAGAATACTCAATATTCAAAAAAAAATACTTGATAATGAAAAAAGGCCTTTAAAACTAATGTTTGAAAATGTATTTATAGTCGCCAAAAATATGTTGCGAAGGGCCATTCGGCACAATAAGTCGGCCTCACCGATCAACTCGGCGATCCACCCTTTGGTCAGTTCCATCACTTTTTTGTTTTGGCCTTCAGCATCCTTAACTTCTGTAACTTTGGGCGATACAACACTGCATCGCGGAACCACTCGACGACACACCGACTGCTCCTTTCTCTCGCCGAATTGATTTTCTCCTTAAAGGCTTGGCACACTGAAACTTTAGGTGAGATGGTGGTCATTCGGTGACTCGTCAAAAGGACTCGGCGATCAACATGCCTTCATTTCTTCGTTCTTTCCGCTCACTTTGTTCCTTTTTGCAAATTAGTATCCATGCTTTGTTCTTCAATCCAAATACGTGAAAATCAAAGACTTTACATCATTTATTGGCACAAACAAGCATTTGAGGACACTAAATCATTATAAATATGCCCTAAATGAGTTCAAATTGTAGACTCATCAACACCCCCCAAATTAAACTTTTGCTTGTCCTCAAGTAAAACTCAAGTTCAGCAGTTCAAAAAGGATGTCTCAAACAGGGCTACACATGACTCAATCATGAATGCACACAAAAAGACTCAACTTACTCATGCAAGGATCAATTCTGCACTCAAAGATTCAAGTTGTGACTCACCAATATCAAAGATTCTCAAGTTCAAAATACTTGCTTCAAATGCAAGTTCAAGCTCAACAAAGGTACTCAAATGCCCTCACACAAAGAATGATTCCATATTTACACACTATGGTTCAATAATTAATAGCTCCAGAATCACATACAACTCTCACACTCACAAAGAAGAACACATGCATGACTTCACCCATAGGTTTGCCCTTATTTTTCAATCAACACTTATTTCAGCTCACTCAATATCAAAAAGGTCTTTTCAAGGCTGGTAACGGGGCTGAGTGTAAAGGTATGATCATTTAGGCTTAGTGCCTTCTATCCTCGTGAAATGTGGTATGAACAACACTTTCCTCCCTTTTCTTCATCATTCTCATTCATGCTCAAAAATCACCCCATTATTTACTTTCCAAGGACTATTGGTCACCCCATTTCTTCTGCATTTTCACAACTTTATTTCAAACTTTTTCATTCTTTTTTCTTTTCTTTTCTTTTCTTTTCTTCTTCTTCTTTTTTTGTATGGAGGGGTTCCATATTTCTCAAAACCATGGGTCAAAGGGGACTTCTTTTCACTTCTTGATTCACCTTCTCTTTTCACCACACCCCCAACTTAGGCTTTTGGCCTAAGTTGGCTATTCAAACAAACCACAAATCATGAGGATTATGAGTAATGGATAAAGAAAGGTCACAATTACAATCAAGTTTCTTCCAAGAAAAAGGTAAGGCTCAAAGGGTGCTCAAAGGAGGTTCACACACTCACAAGGTAGGCCACAAAAGAGGTATAATGTCGAATTGTTTCACTCTTTAAAATTGTTGACTAAGATCATTTCAAGAGTTTGCATCACTTAGTCAACCGGACCAACGGGGCAAATTCTAGGTGTCATCACACATGGTTCCTAGTAAGCTCATCACACAAGGCATTAACACAAATGTCAAACAAGACTCCACACTTTCTCTAGTGTGCAATGATCATTACAAGAGACTCAATTTGATAACCGGTTAGTCCCAATGAGATGCAAAAAGTTCACATATTGCCTACGCACCTTCATTTGGCCTCATCGTAGCCACACATTCATTTTTGTTCAATTATGAGACCTATTCAAGTCATCGCTATTGATCAAGACCGATACTCAAATTTGCAAAAGAACAGCCACATTCATACACAATCAAGAGGTGGCACAAAATTTTCAAAAAGAGTCAAAAACCATTTACAATTAAAGCAAGGAGCTACAAGCTCAAGCATCCACAAAAACAGTATTAAAAACACAATATGAAGCACAAAACCCAATATATACAGAAAATATCATCAAAACAAGAGGTAGGTATGGAAATACCTCACCCCACCACAAACAAAAAGCAATTTGTCCTCAAATGCAATAAAAACAAAATAACCATAAAGTAACTAAAGATGACAGAGAGAGAGGTAAAAAGGGATATTGTCTACACAGTCGCTCCATCTGTCAGGGCATCAGTGCCCGGTGTAACACTCTGAACTTGGGCATCAGTGCCCGGAGTCACATCAACAGTAGTAGGTCCACTAGGGGCAGCCAAAGGTGTGTCTGCCAAAGATGTCTGCACAATTGCATCTATCATGGCCTCATCAGTCTCCGTAAGGCCCTCATAAGAAACCTCCTCAGCAACCTCAAACATCTCCTCATCCATCTCAGCCTCAGACTTGAGATCAAATACCTACCCAATTTGAATATCATCTCTGGTGGTAGCCGTAGGCATATCTGGCTCTACTGGCACATCTGGGATCTCCACCGTACAAAAAATCATAGACATGTCGGTGGACTTTAGCTGGTCCACATATCTCCTCAGCGCAACAATAGCAACCTTTAGAGCCATCACCTCTTCGGTGGCCCCTTGGCCACGCTCACACACCGCTATCCTAGCTACAAGGGCATCAATGGTAGTACTCAAAGGTGTCACAACATCAGTGAGGGCAATCTGAATCATGCCCGGAATGGAGGCCTCAAGTCCCCAGCAGCGGCGCCATTTTGATTGAATAACGTTATCAAAGACACTTAATCTAGTTCTAAGCATCAACGATCGTTAGTCAGTATATAACCCAACTAAATGAGTTGGGGTCGAATCCCACAGGGAGTGGTACGTGTTTAAGATTCAAAAGTAAAGTGCGAATATGTTCAAGTCAATTATAGGAATAGATATTTGGCGAATAAAAACATGATTCAAATTAGGGGGTTGACACGAATGTCAAATAATAAGGGGGTTGTGGTTACAAATTATCAACTACAATAGCAGCAAATAATACGAATTAACAGATATTGAGATGGGTTCTTGGGATGCGATTTGATTACGGGCTATTATAGACAAACGGGTAGTTGCAATTATTAGAAAACAGTTGTAAATCAGTGAATAAGCTAAACTATAGAGGAGGTAAACTTTCTCTCGAACAATTTACCCTGAATCAAGTCGATTTCTCTCGAACATCGACAAGCATGCAATTAAGAACAGCCTACGCTTTACTCCATTCACTCTCTCGGGCTGAATGTGTGGAAAAGGGTTTAGAATTCACTCTCTCGAGCTGAACCCATGACAACTCAATACCCATAGAACATCAATTCGGTAATCTTGGTTTTAAAACCTCTCTCTCGAGCAAGCCAAAAACACGAAGGTCAAACTGCATTTGCAACTACAATTCTTTAATTTAAACCACAATTACTGATTGAAATTACTTCTAAATAGGGCTGGGAATTCAGTATTTCGGTTCGGTTTTGGTTTTTTTTTTGGTTTTTTCAATTTTTGGTTCTTGTATCATGTGTACCAAACACCGAACCCAATTATTTTGATTCGGTTTGGTTTTTATTATTTCAGTTCAGTTTATGTTATTTCGGTTCAGTTTTTGTTAGTTCGATTTTCTTAAAAAATAAAAATATATCCAATTAAACCATTTTAAGTAATCAGAAAGGAAAAAAATGGAAGAACAAATCTTGAAAATAGAAAATAATCAAAATATAAAATACCTGCTCGACGTCGCCTCGTCGGTTGGTTTTTGACTTACTGCTAGTCAGATGCTTCTGGTCCCGATGGTTGATCGGTCGAAGCCTCGATGTCATTGGCCGGCGTCGAAATGTGGGAAGTGGGAACTGGTCAAGGTCAACTGGGTCATGGGAAGTGGGACGTGCGGCGATGAGAGGAACTGCCGAACTGGAAAAGTTTGGAAAATAAAAAAATTTAGAATTCTTGACCTAATTTTGCATTTTGCCTATAATTTTTAATATTAATAATTAATATAATATTAATTTATATTATAATATAATGTATTTCGGTTAAACCAAAATACCGAAAATACAAAAATCACATACCAAAAACCGGACCGAATTACCAAAAATATAAAAATATATACCAAAAACCGAAATATCAAAACTGAAATACCAAAAAAATTCAGTTTCGTTCGATGTTTTGGTATTTATGCCCAGTCCTACTTCTAAACAACAATTACACTAATAATTAGCAACACTCATTAGTTAATCAGCCCATAATCGCATAATCACACCCCAAGAATCGGGGTTTTAGCTAGACATCATAAAAAGATAGAAATCGTTACCAAATTGTGTTTCCATCAACTGGGTACGATTAATTACGTCTTTACAAATGTCCAAATTGAAGAATCTAGAAGACCCACTTTCAATTTCTCAAAAATGGAAAGTTTCAATTCTTCAAAGCTAAGGAAAACTTTTCTCTCACTTCAGAATACTCAATATTCAAAAAAAAATACTTGATAATGAAAAAGGGCCTTTAAAACTAATGTTTGAAAATGTATTTATAGTTGCCAAAAATATGCTGTGAAAGGCCACTCGGCGCAGTAAGTCGGGCTCGCCGATCAACTCGGTGATCCACCCTTTGGTCAGTTCCATTGCTTTTTTGTTTTGGCCTTCAGCATCCTCAAGTTCTGTAACTTTGGGCGATCCAAACTGCATCGCGGAACCACTCGATGATACGCCGACTGCTCCTTTCTGTCGCCGAATTGATTTTCTCCTTCAAGGCTTGGCACACTGGAACTTTAGGCGAGATGGAGGTCATTCGGTGACTAGACAAAAGGACTCGGCGATCACCAGGCCTTCATTTCTTTGTTCTTTCAGCTCACTTGGTTCCTTTTTTGCAAATTAGTGTCCATGCTTTGTTCCTCAATCTAAATACCTGAAAATCAAGGGTTTTACATCAGTTATTGGCACAAAACAAGCATTTGACGACACTAAATCATTATAAATAAGCTCTAAATGAGTCCAAATTGTGGACTCATCACATAGCTTTCTTGCCCTCTTTGCTTGACAGACGAGAAAACCCAGCAACAAACAAGCTCATCCCGCTTCTCATATCCGCAACCATCTCCGAAGCATATCGGGAAAGTCGGGTGAACTTCAAATTGTACTCATGAACGCTCAAAAATCCTGCTTAAGAGTGAGGAACTTTTGTACCTTTACTTCTCTTAGCTCGCGGGGAAATAAACACCCCAAGAAATTCTCCTCAAACATAGCCCAACTCAAAATTAGTGCACCCTCAACTCTACCCTTCTTCCACTGGTCAAACCAAGTCCTAGCAACACTCTTTAGTTGATATGCAACTAGTTCCATTCGCTCAGCATCAGCAACGTGCATAACCTCAAACACCTTTTGCAGTTCCTCAACAAAGCTTTCTGGATCCTCAGTAGTGCTTGAACCAGTGAAACTTGGGGAATTCATCCTTAGAAACTCACGGATCCTTGAAGTATCAGCCACTTCCTGTCGATTCCCTCTATGTTTCCTATCTTGATTGGTCACAACTTGGCTCAACATCCGGATAGCTTTACGAAATTTGTCATTGGTGACCTATCCTTGGGTTGCACTTCTGGTGCATTAGGTACCCCTTGATCCTGTGGTTCAATATTTCTCCTAGCCAGATGACCTTTGACAGCTCTTCGTGGAGGCATGATCTGAAAGACACGCGCAAGCACGAATTAGAAGAAACTTTTTAGAGATATCGCACGAAATGAGTATGAAAGAAGTGAAATAGTTCCTAAATGTCGCAGCCTCCTAATTATAGATGTGGCATGCTTCACACCGATAACTAGGACTCTATAGACACGGCTTCATAGACTCCCTAGGACTCTTGAACTTTGTGCTCTATTACCAAGTTTGTCACGCCCCGAGCCTACACCCTGGGTGGGACTGGCACTCGAGAACCATTGTTGGCTCCAAATACTTTACTAAAAACGGATTTAATTAATTGGATAATGAAAAGACCATAATACCCCTCAAAAATGCGGTTTTGACTTTCCCTGTCTAGACAACCCAACTTCAAATGGGCATATCTCACTCATACGAACTCAAAACTAAGCAAACTCGGTGGCGTTGGAAAGATAATTCAAAGATATTTCCTATGGTATCTTGTAGAACACCAAACTCATCTTGACCTAGGAGTTATGGTTGTTTGAAGTTGACCCAAAACTCATACTTAACTTAATTTTGTCAAATTTCCAGATTTTTCATTCTTTCCAAAAATGGCTCTTTCTAATTCTAGCTCTTTCTAGTTGCGGGGTGTTACATTATCTTTCAAAGTGATGTTGAGGTGGTTCATGTAAATATGTCAAATATAAATGTATGACATATATAAATGTTTATGGTCAACTCATGAAGAGATTGTGTCTTGTAATAAGCATCATGAATATTTGCCCATTCTTTAACGTGAATGTGTCAAAATATGAAGAAAACTATGAATAAGAGCATATTCACTTATGGTTGAAAATATGCCACAACTCACCTCTACGGGAGGTTTGAGAGAAATAAATAAATTTTATATGGCAAAAATGGCCAATGATCGTGTACATTTATACATCATAAATATTATGGTGTTTATTATGAACTACCGAAAGGGAAAAAGAAAGAAATAATTCTTGCCTATAAAAGTTGTGGCCATGACCAAAATAATATTATTCCATGGCAATACAAATTTGTCATTGGTTATGTACCTATGGTACAACAAAAGTAAAGCAAGGAACATGTATTGCTCGTAATAATTTTGACCATGACAATAATAATATTATTTTCTCCTTGAAGCAGATGTTCACCATAAGGATGGTGTCATGGAATATGTGATAGTACACAAAATTAATTGAAAGCCCTAACGAGTTGTGTTATCACCAGAGGAATAATATTGGAGTTGTAGCAAGTCTTAAAAGAATTTTTTAAAGTTTCAAATAAATTGAAAAGAAATATTGAGACTATAAATTATGAAAAGATTTAATATCTTTAGATTACTACAACTGAAGCGGGTTATAAATATTTATGTAAAAGATTACCCATTATTTTATGTTGTTTGTTGCACACAAACATGGGCATGCTGATGGAATCACATGCAAAAGTAAACTATAAGTGTACTATAATAAAGATCAATTGGCATGACCGGTTGACCATTCTGGTTTAAATGTGATGAAAAAGTAATTGATAATTCATGTGGCTTATATGATGAAGAGATTAAAAAAATCTTCAAGAATTCTCTTATGTTGGTTGTTCGCTAATAATTTGATCATTGTACCAGCTAAGGTTGAGATTGTACTCCCTCAAATTTTTGGAACATATAAAAAGGTGAATATGGGCTCATTCACCTGCAATGTGGACCATTTGCAACTATATGATAGATGCATCTATGCGATGGTCACATGTGTTTGGTTGTCGACTTACAAATTGGTGTTTGTAAGGTTGTTTGCTCAAATTGTTAAATTAATAGCACAATTACAAATTGAAAAATTATGTTGATAATGCTAGTTGGTTTACCAGAAATTCTATGTCTCCAATAATAGCTAAACCAATAATTATGAGAACAAATATCCCAAAAAGAAATATGATATGAGATGAATTTATATTACATGTTGCAATGCTTGTAAGAATCAAGCCAACAAAGGTTCCCTATCAAAATTGGTTCAAGGTCAGGAACCAAATGATTTTCATCTAAAACATTGAATGTGTGGTTATGATTTAATTTCTCCACCATGCACAAAGATGAATTTCCAAATGATGTTGGGATGAATGTTAGATTTTCTAACATTAGGGGGAGAGATGATTGATAGCTGAAAATTATAAATGAAGTTAATTATGAATTATCTAGATCCTCGTTAAAAGAAAATGTGAACTTGAAGTTCGAGGGATAAGTCTTTTGATTAATGTTGCAATTCTATTGCCAGATGAATTTACTGACCCTATGATATAATTCAGCTGCAAATGTTCCAATGAGAAGTCCTTGAAGGACAGAGTCTATGATACGCCTAAAGCGTAATAGACCAATCGGTTCCAAATGTAAAATTCCTTGAAGAAAGAGAGGAGCAAATGATCAATATGGTCATGATAATGACGCAAGTGCTATAATAGAGCACCACGACATAACACTTCATAGAACCTTGTCAGGTACCTGAAAAATGAAGAGATCTCGATAAGTTATGTCATAGTGAAATCGATATCCCATAACCATCGACGATATCTTTGATATGAAGTAGCGCTCAATGATATAAATTGTGACGAGGATATTGAATTAAAATTTGTCATAAAGTGTGGACATATAAATGATTGGCCAAGTAGAATGCATAATTCAAGTATATTTTGTTTCACTTAGAAAAGTGATGTTTTTGGATTGATAGTCCATAAATCAAGGTATAATGTCAGTGGTATACAAATAAACTATTATACGATGGTATAACCGTAAGATATCAAGTACAGTTTGTGCCTTGGGACATAAATGTTTGTCGCAAAAATCTTAACATTATTGGACACGTTTTCTCCTATGGTGGATGCAATGAGATTTATTTTAATCTGGCAATATATCAAAAATGAATGCATATAATGAATAATTATCATGTCTAGATACACAACATTGAAGGTTAGATGAAAATCCTTGAAGCAATCAAGGTATCTGAAACATATAAAAGTTTGGAAAAAACATTTTCAATAAAGCTTCTAGAATCCTTATATGGATTGAAATAATCAAGGAAGAAAGGGTACAAAAAATACCCTAATTGTCCCTGTATTTTTATGAAAAGGTCAGGATCTTAATTTGTTATAATAGTTGTGTATGTTGATGACTTGGTGTCATGGAATATGTGATAGTACACAAAATCAATTGAAAGCTCTAACGAGTTGTGTTATTACCAGAGGAATAATATTGGGGTTGTAGTAAGTCTGAAAAGAATTTTTTAAAGTTTCAGATGAATTGAAAAGAAATATTGAGACTATAAATTATGAAAAGATTTAATATCTTTAGATTACTACAACTGAAGCGGGTTACAAATATTTTTGTAAAATATTACCCATTCTTTCCTCTTGTTTGTTGCACACAAACATGGGCATGATGATGGAATCACATGCAAAAGTAAATTATAAGTGTACTATAATAAAGATCAATTGGCATGACCGGTTGACCATTCTGGTTTAAATGTGATGAAAAAGTAATTGATAATACATGTGGCTTATATGATGAAGAAATAAAAAAAATCTTCTAGAATTCTCTTATGTTGGTTGTTCGCTGATAATTTGATCATTGTACCAGCTAAGGTTTGAGATTGTAGTCCCTCAAATTTTTGGAACATATTAAAACGTGAATATGGGCTCATTCACCTGCAATGTGGACCATTTGCAACTATATGATAGATGCATCTATGTGATGGTCACATGTGTTTTGTTGTCAACTTACAAAATGGTGTTTATAAGGTTGTTTGCTCAAATTGTTAAATTAAGAGCACAATTCCAAATTGAAAAATTATGTTGATAATGCTGGTTGGTTTCGCAGAAATTGTATGCCTCCAATTATAGCTAAACCATTAATTATGAGAACAAATATCCCAAAATGAAATTTGGTATGAGATGAATTTATTTTACATGTAGCAACGCTTGTAAGAATCAAGCCAACAAAGGTCCCCTATCAAAATTGGTTCAAGGTCAGGAACCAAATGATTTTCATCTAAAACATTGAATGTGTGGTTATGATTTAATTTCTCCACCACGCACAAAAATGAATTTCCAAATGATGTTGGGATGAATGTTAGATTTTCTAACATTAGGGGGAGAGATGATTGATAGCTGAAAATTATAAATGAGGTTACTTATGAATTATATAGATCCTCGTTAAAAGAAAATGTGAAGTTGAAGTTCGAGGGATAAGTCTTTTGCATAATGTTGCAATTCTATTCCCAGATGAATTTACTGACCCTATGATATAATTTAGCTGCAAATGTTCCGATGAGAAGTTCCTGAAGGACAGAGTCTATGATACGCCTGAAGCGTAATAGACCAATCAGTTCCAAATGTAAAATTCCTTGAAGAAAGAGAGGAGGAAATGATCAATATGGTCATGATAATGAGGCAAGTGCTATAATAGAGCACCACGACATAACACTTCATAGAACCTTGGAAAAGGTTCAGGTACCTGAAAAATGAAGAGATCTCGATAAGTTATGTCATAGTGAAATCGATATCAAATAACCATCGACGATATCATTGATATGAAGTAGCGCTCAATGATATAAATTGTGACGAGGATCTTGAATTAAAATTTGTCATATAGTGTGGACATATAAATGATTGGCCAAGTAAAATGCATAATTCAAGTATATTTTGTTTCACTTAGAAAAGTGGTGTTTTTGGATTGATAGTCCATAAATCAAGGTATAATGTCATTGGGATACAAATAAACTATTATACGATGGTATAACCGTAAGATATCAAGTACGGTTTGTGCCTTGGGACATAAAGGTTTGTCGCAAAAATCTTAACATAATTGGACACGTTTTCTCCTATGGTGGATGCAATTAGATTTATTTTGATCTGGCAATATATAAAAAGGAATGCATATAATGAATAATTATCATGTCTAGATAGACAATATTGAAGGTTAGATGAAAATCCTTGAAGCAATCAAGGTGTCTGAAACATATAAAAGTTTGAAAAAAACTTTTTCAATAAAGCTTCTGGAATCCTTATATGGATTGAAATAATCAAGGAAGAAAGGGTACAAAAGAGACCCTAATTGTTCTTGCATTTTTATGAAAAGGTCAGGATCTGAATTTGTTATAATAGTTGTGAATGTTGATGACTTGGTGTTATGGAATATGTGATAGTACACAAAATTAATTGAAAGCTCTAACGAGTTGTGTTATTACTAGAGGAATAATATTGGGGTTGTAGTAAGTCTCGAAAGAATTTTTTAAAGTTTCAGATGAATTGAAAAGAAATATTGAGACTATAAATTATGAAAAGATTTAATATCTTTAGATTACTACAACTGAAGCGGGTTATAAATATTTATGTAAAATATTACCCATTCTTTCCTCTTGTTTGTTGCACACAAACATGGGAATGCTGATGGAATCACATGCAAAAGTAAACTATAAGTGTACTATAATAAAGATCAATTGCCATGACCGATTGACCATTCTGGTTTAAATTTGATGAAAAAGTAATTGATAATTCATGTGGCTTATATGATGAAGAAATAAAAAAAAATCTTCTAAAATTCTCGTATGTTGGTTGTTCACTGATAATTTGATCATTGTATCAGCTAAGGTTGAGATTGTACTCCCTCAGATTTTTGGAACATATAAAAAGGTGAATATGGGCTCATTCACCTGCAATGTGGACCATTTGATACTATATGACAGATGCATCTATGCGATGGTCACATGTGTTTTGTTGTCAACTTACAAATTGGTGTTTGTAAGGTTGTTTGCTCAAATTGTTAAATTAAGAGCACAGTTTCAAATTATAAAATTATGTTGATAATGCTGGTTGGTTTAGCAGAAATTGTATGCCTTCAATTATAGCTAAACCATTAATTATGAGAACAAATATCCCAAAAAGAAATTTGGTATGAGATGAATTTATTTTACATGTAGCAACACTTGTAAGAATCAAGCCAACAAAGGTCCCCTATCAAAATTGGTTCAAGGTCAGGAACC
This sequence comes from Solanum chiquidenum, assembly GCA_029582725.1. NCBI lineage: Eukaryota > Viridiplantae > Streptophyta > Magnoliopsida > Solanales > Solanaceae > Solanum > Solanum chiquidenum. Next base: position 2,067 of record JAJOOS010079854.1, on the reverse strand, counting down.
AAATGATTTTCATCTAAAACATTGAATGTGTGGTTATGATTTAATTTCTCCACCACGCACAAAGATGAATTTCCAAATGATGTTGGGATGAATGTTAGATTTTCTAACACTAGGGGGAGAGATGATTGATAACTGAAAATTATAAATGAGGTTAATTATGAATTATCTAGATCCTCGTTAAAAGAAAATGTGAACTTGAAGTTCGAGGGATAAGTCTTTTGCATAATGTTGCAATTCTATTGCCAGATGAATTTACTGACCCTATGATATAATTCAGCTGCAAATGTTCCAATGAGAAGTCCCTGAAGGACAGAGTCTATGTTACGCCTGAAGCGTAATAGACCAATCAGTTCCAAATGTAAAATTCCTTGAAGAAAGAGAGGAGGAAATGATCAATATGTTCATGATAATGAGGCAAGTGCTATAATAGAGCACCACGACATAACACTTCATAGAACCTTGGAAAAGGTTCAGGTACCTGAAAAATGAAGAGATCTCGATAAGTTATGTCATAGTGAAATCGATATCAAATAACCATCGACGATATCTTTGATATGAAGTAGCGCTCAATGATATAAATTGTGACGAGGATCTTGAATTAAAATTTGTCATATAGTGTGGACATATAAATGATTGGCCAAGTAGAATGCATAATTCAAGTATATTTTGTTTCACTTAGAAAAGTGATGTTTTTGGATTGATAGTCCATAAATCAAGGTATAATGTCAGTGGGATATAAATAAACTATTATACGATGGTATAACCGTAAGATATCAAGTACGGCTTGTGCCTTGGGACATAAAGGTTTGTCGCAAAAATCTTAACATTATTGGACACATTTTTTCCTATGGTGGATGCAATTAGATTTATTTTGATCTGGCAATATATAAAAATGAATGCATATAATGAATAATTATCATGTCTAGATCGACAATATTGAAGGTTAGATGAAAATCCTTGAAGCAATCAAGGTGTCTGAAACATATAAAGGTTTGAAAGAAACTTTTTCAATAAAGCTTCAAGAATCCTTTTATGGATTGAAATAATCAAGGAAGAAAGGGTACAAAAGAGACCCTAATTGTTCTTGCATTTTTATGAAAAGGTCAGGATCAGAATTTGTTATAATAGGTGTGTATGTTGATGACTTGAACATTATTAGCACTCATAAAGAGCTTTCAAAAGTTGTTGAGTGTTTGAGAAGAGAATCTAAAATGAAAAGATTCTGGAAAGACAAAATTTTGTCTTTGACCTACAAATTGAGAATTTGATGAATGAAATATTTGTTCATCAATCAACATACACAGAAAGTTCTGATGCAATTTTATATGAATAAATCACATTCATTAAGTACCCCAATGATTGTGAAATTTCTTGTCCTAAATAAAGATTCACTTTGATCTCAAAAGAATGATGAAGAGCTTCTTGGTGATGAAACTCCATACCTTAGTGCAATCAAGTCACTAATGCATCTTGCTAACAATACTTGTCACGCCACGAGACTACCCCCGAGACGCGGACACGGGACCTAGGACCACAAGTGATCCCAAGCTAACCCTGCTGGCATGATCATGAGCATACTAAAGATAATAAACTGATGCGGAAGTTAAATCATAAATAAATGAAAAGATAGGGAATACCCATATACTATAACTGAGATATATGAAAACTGATGAGTTTAATACAAAGAAGTTATTAACTCAAAACTAAGTTGAATCTAACTATGTCTGAAATAAGCCTCTAAACTGACTAGAAATGTTGGGACATGCCCCAACTAGATCTAGCAAAAACTAAAAACTAGAAGACTGAAAGCGATAAAGATAAACATGTCACTAGTCCTCGAAGAATGAGGACTCACCACTGATGATGCTGAACTGAAGATCGGGAACCGATCTAAGCATGATCTGGATGCTGAGAACCTGAACCTACATCACAAGAAGATGTAGCGCATGTATGCGTCAGTACTTGAAAAGTACTGAGCATGCAGGATAGAGTAAAGCTGAAATAACATCATCACTGAACAAGCAATAAAGCAAGAGCATAATCTGAACATGATATAGATACTGAATG